>JAJEJO010001793.1:399151-411900 GCA_020662805.1 Glaucomys volans
TTTTTTTTTTTTTTTTTTTGTGGAACCAGGGATTGAACTCAGGGACATTGGGCCACTGAGCCACATCCCCAGCCCTATTTTCTATTTTATTTAGAGACAGGGTCTCACTGAGTTGCTTAGGGCCTCACTAAGTTGCTGAGGCTGGCTTTGAACTTGTGATCCTCCTGCCTCAGCCTCCCCAGTTGCTTGGATTACAGGCGTGCGCCACCACGCCCGGCCTGAAAGTTCTTTGTGTCTCTCATTTATCTCTCCTTCCCATTTGCTAAGAATTTGTTTCAAACCCCAGTCTTTTTATGCCTCTAGCTCTTTCTGTTTCAGTTATCTATTGCTGAATAATAAAGCATCCCAAGACGACTTGATATGACACAGTGACTGTTTTATTATGCTTATACACTGTGTGTTAGAAGGTCTGATGGGACAAGTCTGGAACAATGTCTGGAACCTCAGCTGGAAAACTCAAATGACTGTGGGAGTTATGAATGGTGGGGAACTGAAATCTTCTGGATTCTTCTTTCACATGCATGGTGCCTGGGCTGTGATGACCTGAAAGCTGGGCTCAGCTGGGACTGTTGATTGAACCTTTTACATGATTTCCATCTGGCTTGTTTGGGTTTCTCACATCAGAGCCTCTCAGGTCCCAGGAGGGGTGTTTGGAGATCCAGCATTCCAAAAGAATCAGGCAAGAGATACATGTTTTTTTCTGACCCTACCTTCACAGTGTGTACACTGTCACTCCACTGCATTCTGTTATTTGTAAATGAATCATCAAGGGTAGCCCAGATTCATGGGAAGGGGAATTAGATTCTGTCTGTTCTTTGGGTTGTGGCAAGGTCGCTTTGTGGAAGAATATGAATGGCAGATACTATACTGGATAAAACAGTCTGTCACTCTATCTCCCAGTCTTCAAATTCCTACTGAGGTTGAGTATCCCTAATCTGAAAATCATTTCAGAAATCAGAAATGCTTCAAAATCTAAAACTTGTTTCTCAGAAAATTTGTGATCTCAGAGCATTTATGATTTCACAAATTTAGGTTAGGGTTGTCCAATCTGTAAAGTCTATGCAGATATTACAAAATGTGAAAAACTATAAAATCTGAAACATTTCTTGTCCTAAGCATTTCAGGTGAGGGTACTCACCCTCCCTCAGTTCCTGCTGAATATTGCCACTTGAACATAATCCAAACTTATTTCCTAACCTTTTCCCCCCACTGCTGTCCTGACACTATGAGAAAATTGCATTTTATGTCTAAGTGAATAGTACCTTTCAACCAGTCATGCAAGCCAGATCTCTTTGCTAACCACCCTCCCCTCAACAAATGAGGTGGTTCTGTTCTTCCTTGCCCATGGACTTACAATTTTTCCTTCCTCTGTGACAGCTTTAGTTCAGGTCATTATCTCTGCCCTAGGTTACTGCCATTCTGTTTAACTCCTGTATTTTAACTCTTATGTGAAATGTTTCTTAAGTCACACATGTGGTTTTGGAAAAGTCAACCTTTACATCCAAAGGAATGTTATTTTCTAGAGTAATTCCTTATATTCCTGCAATGTTTTGTTAAAAAGCACTTTCATGTTTTAGTAAAATATACTTTCATATATATTGTTATAGTTGATTCAACTCACTTTTTTTAACTCAGTTTTAAAAAAATTTTTGATGGACCTTTATTCTATTCATTTATTTATATGCAGTGCTGAGACTCAAACCCAGCACCTTACACATACTAGGCAAGTGCTCAGTCATTGAGGCTCAACCCCAACCCGTTAACTCACTATTTTTAATCATAATTGACCATATAGCAACTTCATATAGGATCATGGGCTTCTTTGTTAATCTAATGAGAATTATGCACTTTTTTCCCTAGAATAATGTTTGCATACACTTTTATTTTTTTTTTACTGGGTATTGAACCCAGGGGTTTACCTTTTTATTGAGATGGGGATTCATTAAATTCCAGAGGCTGTCTTGCCTCAGCCTCACAAGTCACTGAGATTACAGGCATCCGCCACCACTCCCAGCTTTGTGTACACAATTTGAGATGGATCATAGTACTAAAGTAACACTTTGGATGTATACATTCTAATGTGTTTATTAAAAAACCTATTCATGTGACTGAAGTCTTTCCTTGGATTACCAGTTTAGTCAGCATTGAGTAACTGCTGCTTTTCTGTAAACAGCACTAAATATAAGATGAAATTGATGTTGAATCCATGCAGGTATTGTGTTGAAGTTTATATTTGTACTGTCGGTTGGGAAGGGAGCTTCTAAATAAGTTAATAGTAAAAATAACAGGGAATTTTTAATATTTTTAGGAGATCAAATATAACTTTAATATACTCAGTTAAATTACTTCTGTTCCTTATGAACATTGTTGATTTGGTTTCAATTATTGAATGTATCTGAAAGGAATAAAACTTGTGTTCCTTTCAAAACACTTTAAAATCTATTCTTATGCTAATTCACAGTGACCCATTTCTTCCAATTTTGATTAAAAAGATTTTCCATCTATGTATAATGCAGTGGCTGTGTTTCTAAGAGGTTATTTAAAAATCTTATAAAAATAGTTCTAAAGGAAAAGAAAATAATTATGGAAATAATTTCAATATTCAAATTGTGGGATTTTTTAAGAAGAGCTGTGGTTACATAGTTAAATATCACTGAACAAATCAAGAGTCTGGTTTGTATCTTATTTCAGAAATGGTAATATTATCACATATTATTTGGTTACAATGTCTAGTATTTTCAGAGCATTGTTGGAAATATTTAACTGATTGTGGTTATGTTCCTCAGCTTTCCATTACCATAACAAAGTACTCGAGACAATTATAAGAGAAAAGACTTAATTTGTCTCACAATTTTGGAGGTTTTAGTCCGTGATTAATTAGCCCACGTGTTGGCAGGCCTATGGAGAGGTACCAAATCTGGCAGGAGCACATGGCGGGGCAAAACTGTTCACCTCATATCTAAGAAGCAAAGAAGAATGAGGAGGGGATTGGGAACCCACTATCCACTTCAAGGACAATGACATAATGACCTCCTGCTAGGACTTAAAGGTTCCATTACCTCCCAGTAGAGCCACCCTGGGGACCAGACTTTAACAAGGGACCTTTGGGGAACATTCAGTATCCAATTATAGCAGTAGTCAAACTTGTTTCTGAATTTAATGAGAAAGTATTTTACAATTAAACATTGTATGATTTTTATTTTGAATATGCTGCTTATTTTGATGCTTTAATAGTTTTTTCTTCTGATGTTTTTCTGTAATAATTGAGAATTAGTTTATTTCTTGAGTCTACTGGTAAAAGCTAACCCTAATGGTTTCCAGGCTCTAATTTGTTAAAATAGAGACAGTATCAGTATTGTGTTACAGGACATTCAAAACCTAGTCAAAGAAGTCTTATAGAAACAATAAGTGGCTGTGGATATATTAGATGAAGCCCAGCTGTCTTCCATTTGTTTCTTTCAATGACTTCATAGCAGTGATGTTAAACTTGTTTGTGTTTTAGAATCCCCTTGAATGCTTTTTAAAATACAGATATAGAACTTTACCTTCAGAGATTGAGTCAGTCAGTTTAGGGTGGGGCCTAAGGATTTGCATTACTTGAGAGTTTGTTTGGAGGTTCTAGCAGGGGAGTGCAACTACTCATAGACCCTTAACTGAAGAACAATTCTCTTGGATCAGGTCCCCTTTGACCTAGTGTACAGTTTCAGGAGGAGGCACATGGAGCAGTGAGGGGGGGAAGGGGACCCCTGCCTAGGCAGCCAGTTCAGCTGAATCAACTTGGTGATCTGGAGTGACATGTTGCAGCCAAATTGCCCTCCCATTCAGGATTTGTATTTCTAACAAAATTCTAGGTGATGTTGATGCTGTTGGTCCTGGGACCACACTTTGAGAACCACTGCTTTATAAGTTTGCCCTGATAATTTAGAATGTTATTTTTTCAGTTCAGTTGTACCACTTAATAGAATATGCTTTTATATAGCACAATGTAATGGATATTACATTAAGACAAGATAAACTAGTTTCTGGATCGTTACTTCCCAGCTGTCTGTCCTCAGAATCAGCCATCATTTAATCTGATCCATACTTTCCTTATCCACAATATGAGCAATTGTCCTACAAGAATAAAATTAGGTTAGATGTGGAAAAGTGTTTTAAACTGTACATTACTGCACAAACATAAAGTATTATTGCATATTATTTCAATATTCAGCTTGTTTAAAAATATTGTGAATTTCAGAATTTTGCTAAATAATAATCTCTCTACCATTCTTCCATTGCCTCTGGTCCTTTTAATCTTGCTTGCATTTTAATGTTACTGTCTTTCAGTTTAAATGACCTTGAATACCTTTGAAAGGTATTCATTAATACATTAAGATGAATACAGGTAGATTTTGTGTGACTGTAAAAATATAAGCATTTTGCAAGACCTAAGGATAACAATATAGGCTGAAAATATGCAAGCTATCTTAATCATCAGTGGGAATAATTGTGATTATTATGTGACCTTCAAAATTTGTTGTCAGAACATTAAAAACTCAATGTGGGTTACAGATATGTAGAGAAATGACGAAAAATACAACAACTCGTATTTAGTCCACTGTTAATTTAAAGCATTAGAAACATTGAGAGTTAAAGTACTTTTATTTCTTTTTTTTTTTTTTTTTTTTCTTTTTGTGGTGCTGAGGACTGAACCCAGGGTCTTGTGCTTGCAAGGCAGACACTCTACCAACTGAGCTGTATCCCCAGCCCGAGTACTTTTATTTCTTTGTAAAAGTTTTATCAAGAGTAGTTTTGAACAGGGCTTCCCTCCTTGTTGTAAAACTTACAGTATGGAAAAAGAAAAAAGGAAAATCAGAGAGGAAGTGGGGAGGAAGAAGAAAATTGTGGTATCTCAATTAGTAGAGAAACATTACATTCAACTTAGCTTGTATTGGATGTATTTTATTAGAGTATTTTAACAACTAATGGAGTCATACAGTGAAATGGTTTGTAAGGTCTATAAGATCCATTGAATCATTTTGGTTTAAAACAAGAGTCAGTATACTTGGTCTGCAAAGGACTTTTGGGGCCAAAAGGAAGAATCCAAGGATATTACGTAGGGTACTTAAATAACAACGTAAAAAGTCTTATACAAATTTTTATTGATGAAATTTAAAATGATAATTGATATGATTTTTCTATTTCTGATCTAATGAAAAGTTTGGAATTCTTTTAAGGGGAGAGAACATTCGTTTTCATTAGGTTCAAAGTTAGTGTTTGCTATAATTAAGTTGATTGCAAATATTAGGCTGGGAAACTCATGGGCCATATAAGAGCAGATGTTGGAGCTGTTCTTCAGTCCTGTTTTAGGATATGAGAGACCTTTACAATCATCTAACAGTGAAGTGAGAGTTTTTTTTCTTGGTCACACAGTTTTAGTGACAGAAGGTATCAAAACACAGTACTCTTTAAACTGTTTCACTTCCTTTGATTTACTTAATCAGAATACTCTTTTCCCCAAATCATTTTATAAATGGAACTTAACCCTGTTTAAAAAACTGCCACCTCTTTTTTTTTCCCCTGCCTCAAACTTTCTTATTTATTTATTTATTTATTTATTTATTTATTTTTAATTTACTTATTGATTCATTGAACACAAATGGAGTACAGCTATTGTTTCACTGGTTGTACAGATGGTGTGCCTTAAACTTTCTTACTGTACCTACCTCTATTTTAGTGAGAGCTTATCCACTTAAACAATAATGGTAATATTTTAAAATGGAAAGTACTGTTTTAAAATTATTTTATATGAAGATTTAGGGTAAATGGTACAGCATTTTTCTTTATTCATACATTTTTTTAAGGTAATATAAAGTTTTACCTTTTTGTAGTGGTGATCTATGTAATTTTAGTGTTGATATGTAGATTTTAAATATTAGAATTTTTGGACCTTTATTAAGTAGTATTTTAAGTAGCTGCAGGTAGTATTTTTTACAGTGTCCCTCTTTTATTACTACCACTGATAAAATGGCAGGGGCTTTGATTCACAGAGAACTACACTGAAACACTGAAAATCAAGTACATACTTTGTAATGAATAATTTATATATTTTATGCATATACTGCATAGCAAGGTGATTTGGCAACATCACTTTATGGAGGTCTTAATATAGTTTCCAGTACCTAGGAAGTATTTAGTAAATGATATTTTTAATAATTACTAAATGTGTAGACCTGAGTTTTACTTAATTTTACTTTATATTCTTAGATACTGCTGTATTATACAGTGGTTAATAAACCAAGATCTGCAGTTTGATTACCTGGTATTGAAATCTGGTGAAATGCAGTTAGTCACACTCAAACCATGCAATACTCAGACAAATTATTCAATCTCTCTACTTTGATTTCCAAATGTTTAAAATGGAGATATGATAGTCCATACCTCAGGGGCTTGTTGTAAGGTTTAAATATCTTACTATATGTGAGCAATAATGATCCATGTAAAGTTAGTATATGTCAGATTAATAGTGCGTGGCATGTATTATATTTGAATGTTTTTCTTCCAGATTTCAAGTACAGTCCCCAGTATATTGATTAAATTTAAGGGTCTTCTATTATAGGTAGGGTTTATCTAATTCAACTCATTCCCTATTGCATAAAGAGTGAAAGGGCATATTCCCAATAATTTAAATTGGGCCTGCCTATTTAATTATACCTTATATGGTCATAAATAGAAAAATTGTTTAAATATTCACACATGTTCAAGAAGTTATAGTTCAGGCCTGATAATCTCCCTGAGATGCTCAGGAATGATGCATTGAGAATTTTTTCTCTGTCCCCCAACATTTGCTTTACATTTTGTGACTTCAGTGTTTAATATGTATGATATTTTATTCAATACTTGTGGTTAACAGAGTTACTTGAAAAAAAAAAGGAATTCTTAGGCGAATGCTTTGGGAATTTCACATCTATGGTTGTTAATGTTTGGCTTTGTACTAAATAAATATATATATTAAAATACTCAATTTTCTTTTCAATTTGTATTTTCCCAACTTTTGTAGAAGTTGCAAATGAGTTTATAAAGCATAAATTCAAATTACTTAGTGACTTTTCTTTTGTCCATGTCAAGTCTTCTAATGTATGCTTCTTTTCTTTTCCCCTGCCAGAGGAAATAAAAGCCGAAACTGAAAAACAGAGGTTTGTGGGATTTTTTTTCTTTCATAAAAAAAATTTGCAAATTTGTTAGTCTGGGCTGAAATATTAATACAGTTACCTATATTTCTAATGTAGTCAATTTTCTGTATGTGAGCTTACAGTAAAATCAGTTTTAAAAAATGGTTTTTAAGGGCTGGGGATATAGCTCAGTTAGTGGAATGCCTGCCTCGCAAGCACAAGGCCCTGGATTCAATCCCTAGCACTGCAAAAAAAAAGGTTTTTAAGAAACATAATTTGAAAGCATACTTAAATATAAAACAATCTTATATAAATAAGTACAGAAAGGTACTTCTGAAATATTATGCAATATACTATAAAGTCTTTTCTTAAAGACTTTGATTCGTATTTAGAAAAATTGTATTTCTTTGATAGTGTTAGCCTCTTTAGAGCAGAATTGAATAACTCCAAAGGTCAGTTTAACTTCAGGACAAATAGAAAACCCATTGTTTATAAGATGTTATGATTACAAATTTACATGGCAGTGAGATATTTGTATAAAAGATCTAGAGATTTTTGGCAATTTATGAGACAAGACTCTTATGTCCTGTGTTTAGTAACAGCTCTGGCCACTACTTTTTGACCTTGTGGCAAATCAGCTTTGGTAGCTTTGGTTTCCTCATGACATGTGGTAAGATAGAGAATTGCTTTAGCAAGGTTCCTTTTATAACTGAAATTCTAAGTTTCTGTATGAACTTATCATCAGTAATGATAAGTGTGATATTCTAATTAGACTCTTTTTATTTTAGTCCTCCTCATGGAGAAGCAAAAGTTGGATCAAGCACCCTTCCACCAGTGAAATCAAAGACCAATTTTATTGAAGCAGACAAGTACTTCTTACCCTTTGAATTGGCATGTCAGTCCAGATGTCCCCGCATAGTTAGTACATCTCTAGATTGTTTACAGGTGTGTATAAAATGGTATCTAAAAACTCTATTTGGAAAGTGTTTCTAAAAGACTATTCAACAGTTGATGATTCAGATATTTCCATGAAAGCCTTGAATATACTTTTTTGAGATGAGAAACCAAATAGTTGCTTATATTCATTAAACATAATAGTTGCAAAAAGATGTTTCTGGTTTAGAGATAACAAGATCATTAGCTTAGAGAGACCTAAAGTCTTTACTGAGGTTATCAATAATGATGTTGGTTTGGACTTTTTCTATCAGTGAAATGGAAAAACCATAATGTTTATAACCTAATACTGAATTTATACATGTCATTATTTGGAAATGATTTTACTAAGTGCCTGCTATTTTAATTAAAGCAATAGGTTAATATTCCACAACTTAGTATTTCACTGCTGGACCTCAGCTGTAGCATTCATTTATGTCAGAAAAATTACTGAATGCTTTCATCCTGTTTTATACACGCGCACACACACGATCCTCTTAGATATTTTAGGAAACAAGCCAGCCTCCAGATAGAGGGGTACTTACCACTTTTGGGATTACACAAATTCAACCAACAATTCAGTGGCTAGGAAGAGTTCATTTGATTTGTCCTTAAGACAGGTTAAAGATTAATTCTCCTACAATCTGACCTTGTTTTCTTCAGAAAATTGGAATTATAGTTATCAGTGCTTTCCTTCCAAGGCAATAATGGTAATGATGTAATGATTTATTTTATCATTAAAATAAATGTTATTTTATTTTATTGCAGCCATTGTAGGTTTGCTGCAGATTGATAGCTCTAATTTGGAAAGAGATTTTGTATCATTTAAGTGTTAAAATAGTTCCTACAAAAGCAGTATCAATAAAACCTTGTTTAGATAGAAGGCAGTAAGCAATTCTAGCACATCAGAGACAAGTTCTCAAGGCCTGGCTTTTTCAAAGTATTGTCTATTTCTATTTTGTGATTGTTATAAGTATAAATAATTTTACCTGTTGATAGGTAGTAAACTCAATCAAAAAAGTTGGTAATGCCTTTGACTTTGATCAAACCTTAAATTTTTTTCATAAAAATTTTATTATACAATCATACTGTATTTTAGCTTATATTCAATTTGTGTGTATGTGTATATGGTTAATTAGAATCTTTATTTTCTTGTTCCATTTCAGAAACTTATTGCTTATGGGCACTTGACTGGCAATGCTCCAGATAGCACCACACCAGGCAAAAAATTGATTGATAGAATTATTGAAACAATATGTGGCTGCTTCCAAGGTCCTCAAACAGATGAAGGAGTTCAGTTGCAGATAATAAAGGTAATTAGTTATATAAAGTGATTTGTTGTTCAAAATCTGTACTTTTTAAAGTCAGAAACTTTCTGGTATACCTTGCAGTATTAGATAAGGTCCCTTTACTTGCATTCTTGCTATACTAGAGATGATTGGGTGTTTTTGAGACTCCACATTCAGGGATTTTGTTGAATGCCAAGAATTCATTAGAAGACAACTGTATTCCTGTATTCCTTCTTTAGAATGTCCCAATTTAGGTTTGGGCCCCAGAGTCTGTTCCAGAGTTTTTCTATTTCTGGTGTGTTTGTCATATGTACTCTACCCTTCAAGCTGTAGGGTGGTTCTTAAATCTGTGAGCTCGCTACTTTCTTCTTTTTATTGGACTTCTCATAGCCTGCCCTCTCAACCCATGAAACAATCACCACATAAAATACTGTCCACCAGCTTTCCTGAGGCCTTGCACCTGTCTACTGAACCTGCTTAGCAAAACTATTCAAGGTTCATGCTATAGAGAAAAACTAGTCATGTTTTCAATCTATTAATGGTAGTATGTTATAGATCAGTAAAATTTTAATGTGCTATAGTACTTTTGAAAATTGTTTATATGTATAAAATGTTCGATGTGTGAATATAGCCCTTTTTGAGTCTTTCTCCATTTCATAACTGTGTGTACATCACACATCTCTATTTTAGAAAGAACAGTTCAATTATTTTGACCTATCATATGCAGTTTGATGGCATTTGGGGTTTACTCCACGTATACATTTATTTATGCTGACTGTGCATAGCATTCTACAAGATAGAAGACAAAAGTGTTTCTACTTGCTGGGTGCGGTAGTGCTCACCTATAATTCCAGCAGACTCGAGAGGCTGAAACAGAAAGATTGAGAGTTCAAAGCCAGCCTCAGCAAAAGTGAGGTGCTAAGCAACTCAGTGAGATTGTCTCTAAAGAAAATACAAAATAGGGCTGAAGATGTGGTTCAGTGGTTGAGTGCCCCTGAGTTCAATCCCCGGGAACCCCTCCTCCAAAACAAAAAAAAGTGTTTTTACTTAGAAATTCCAAGTTAACCTAGTGTGAGAAAATTCACATATATGAAAGTTGATCACTTTAATGGAGGGGTCACTTAGAATTATTTTAAATGCTTTATTCTAAAATTCATAAGGGTCTTCAACAACAACATTAATTTGAATCTATTCAGTAAAAAAGATAGCAGAAAAATTGGAGGTGAAAAAGGCACAGTGTTACAGGATTTACTCGCCACATGGATTCCACCTTTGGGTCCCCTCCTTCCACCCGGGAGAAGTCTGCTTTTACTTTTCTTTAATAAAACTTTTATTTTCCAATAAAAAAAAAAAAAAAAAAAAAAAGGCACAGTGTTTATCCTCCAAAGTTGACTATCTAGTTTAATAGATACATTGTATGAGACTTATATCTATGTTCTACTGTGACAGAGTGTAAATGACATACATTTTAATTAATTAAATTAAAAAATATTTATATTAATGAAACCTAGGTTAAAACATATTAGTTAAATGGTTTTCTAGTGTTCTGCAATTGGGAAGATAATGTGGAAACTACTGCCAGAATGAGGAAAACATCAAATATTTTAACAGTTAGTGATGTATTCAAGGCAGGTAAAAATTCTGTATATACTACCCAAAAGCAATAATTATTTCTGAAAGTTTTAATTCTAGTATGAAAAAACTAACTTTTAAAAATTTTTTGCTAAAACTTTGGATGCAGAAAATTGCTTTAACTTTGCCCTTTTTTCTCCCCAAGGCTTTACTTACTGCAGTCACATCACAACACATAGAAATTCATGAAGGAACTGTACTGCAAGCTGTGAGAACATGTTACAATATCTATCTAGCAAGCAAAAATCTCATCAATCAGACAACAGCCAAAGCTACTCTTACTCAGATGCTAAATGTTATCTTTGCACGCATGGAAAACCAAGCAGTAAGTATTTAAAATAGAAAGACTGAGTACAGTACCATAGGCATCAAATACAGAAAGGAGTTTACAGTAATTATAGTTAAATCTTTGTTCCTGTGGAGAAGGGCATCTTTCACTTACATTTCTCTTTACTGGAGAATTTTTTTTTTTTTCCATTAAATGTTTTGAGGTTTACTGACTTGTTTGACTTTGGACAAAATGTATTTTTAGTTGTTCACAAATAGAATGTGAAAAGTATTGGTTCCTTTTCCTCAGGGAAGTGTTTATGAATTGAGACTTTTACTGAATTTCAGGTTAGTGTAAAGTGGAATGTAGAAATAAAACTACCTAATTTAATCTGTTCTGGTATAAAATCTGTTCTGGTATTACATATTTGACCTTAAAAAAATAAAGATCTGCTGGGCGTGGTGGTGCACGGCTGTAATCCCAGCAGCTTGGGAAGCTGAAGCAGGAGGATTGTGAGTTCAAAGCCAGCCTCAGCAAGGGCAAGGCACTAAGCAACTCAGTGAGACCCTGTCTCTAAATAAAATACAAAATAGGGCTGGGGATGTGGCTCAGTGACCAAGTACCCCTGAGTTCAATCCCCAGTTCCAAAAAATAAATAAATAAATAAAGATCTATATTGATTAAATACATTTTTTTTTCATATATTAAAGGTCTGTGATATTCCTTATACTTAAAACTGTTTCAGGTTGGTTGGTAAGAGGTCAACAATTAGAGAATCGTTTAGGTTTTATTTCGTGTGTTTGGTTTGGTTTGTGTTCTGTTGCTTAGGTCTTCATAATCAAAAACCAACTTCCAACTTTTCATTTTAAGCTAATTTTAAAGTTATAGTTTAAAATATTAGAGAGCCCCTTTACCCTTCACCTTGATTCCCTGAATTCGAACATCTTACCTAACCAAAATATAATTCATCAAAAACAGTTTAATTCTGGTACAGCATTAATAATTAAGCCATAGACCTTACTTGAATTTCACCAATTTTCCCCTCTAATGTCTCTTTTTTGTTTGTGATCTGACAGGAACCCATGTTGCATTTAGTATGCACTTGGTTGTTATGTCTTAGTCTTCTCCAGATTCTGACAATTCCTCCATCTTTCCATATCTTTCATGATCTTGCTTTTTTTGAAGGGTATTAATCAGGTGTTTTGATCCGGTGTCCTGTAGTTTGCTTTGTTTCCTATTTTCTCACAATTAGAGTGAGGTCGTACTTTTTTTTTTTTTTTTTTTTTTTAAAATATCTCTAAAATAATGTATCTTTTTAAAAAATTTAATTTATTTTGATTCATCATACATGAATGGAATACAATTGTTTCTCTGGTTGTACGTGAAGTAGAGTCACACCATTTGCATAATCATACATGTACATAGGGTAATGATGCTTGGCTCATTCTGTTATTTTTCATCTCCCCCCCCCCCCCC
>JAJEJO010001793.1:412000-427515 GCA_020662805.1 Glaucomys volans
ATTCTGTTATTTTTCATCTCCCCCCCACCCCATCCCCACCCCTCTTTTTCTTCTATGCAGTCCATCCTTGCCTCCCTCCCACCCCGCATTATGTATCATGATCCACTTATCAGAGAGATCATTCGGCCTTTGGTTTTCTGGGATTGGCTTATCTCACTTAGCATGATATTCTCCAAATGCATCCATTTACCTGCAAATGCCGTAATTTTATTATTCTTTATGGCTGAATAATATTCCAATGTGTATATGTACAAGTTTCTTTGTCCATTCATCTATTGAAGGGCATCTAGGTGGTTCCACAATCTAGCTATTGTGAATTGAGCAGCTATGAACATGGATGTGGCTGCATCACTGTAGCAATCTGATTTTAAGTCCTTTGGGTATAGGCCAAGGAGTGGGATAGCTGGGTCAAATGGTGGTTCCATTCCAAGTTTTCTAAGGAATCTCCACACTGCTTTCCAGAGTAGCTGCACTAATTTGCAACCCCACCAGCAATGTGTGAGTGTACCTTTTTCCCCACATCCTCACCAACACCTGTTGTGGTTGTATTCTTAATAATAGACATTCTAATTGGGGTGAGATGAAATCTTAGGGTAGTTTTGATTGCATTTCTCTTATTACTAGGGATGTTGATTGTGTTTTCATATATCTGTTGATTGCTTGTAGATCTTCTTCTGTGAAGTGTCTATTCATTTCCTTAGCCCATTTATTGATTGGGTTATTTATATTCTTGGTGTTAAGTTTTTTGAGTTCTTTATAGATTCTGGAGATTAGTGCTTTATTTGAAGTGTGTATAGCAAAGATTTTCTCCCACTGTGTAGGCTCTCTCTTCACATTGTTGACTGTTTCCTTTGCTGAGAAAAAACTTTTTAGTTTGGATCTATCCCAATTATTGATTCCTGCTTTTATTTCTTGTGCTTTGGGAGTCATGTTAAGGAAGTCTGCTCCTAAGCCAACATGATACAGATTTGGACCCACTTTTTCTTCTATTAGGTGCAGGGTCTCTGGTCTAATTCCTAGGTCCTTGATCCATTTTGAGTTGAGTTTTGTGCAGGGTGAGAGATAGGGGTTTAGTTTCATTTTCTTGCATGTGGATTTCCAGTTTTCCTTACCATTTGTTGAAGAAGCTATCTTTTCTCCATTGTATGTTTTTGGCACCTTTGTCTAGTATCAGAAAACTCTATTTATGTGGGTTTGTCTCTGTGTCCTCTATTCTGTACCATTGATCTACCTGACTATTTTGGTGCCAATACCATGCCATTTTTGTTACTATTGCTCTGTAGTATAGTTGAATGTCTGGTAATGTGATACCTCTGCTTTGCTCTTCCTGCTAAGGATTGCTTTAGCTATTTGGGGGTCTCTTATTCCTCCAGATGAATTTCATGATTGCTTGCTCTATTTCTATGAGGTCCATCATTGGGATTTTAATTGGAATTGCATTGAATTTGTATAGCATTTTTGGAAGTATGGCCATTTTGACAATATTAATTCTGCCTATCCAAGAACATGGGAGATCTTTCCATCTTCTCAGATGCTCTTTAACTTCTTTCTTTAGCGTTCTGTAGTTCTCAGTGTAGAGGTCTTTCACATCTTTTGTTAGATTGATTTCCCAAGTATTTTATTTTTTTTTTTTTGAGATTACTGTGAATGGGGTAGTTTTCCTAATTTCTCTTTCAGAGGATTCATCACTTATGAATAAAAACGCATTAGATTTATGATCATTGATTTTATATCCTGCTACTTTACTGAATTCATTTATGAGTTCTAGAAGTTTTCTGGTGGAATTTTTTGGCTCCTCTATAGAATCTTGTCATTGGCAAATAGGGATAGTTTGAGTTCTTTTCCTATTCGTATTCCTCTAATTTCGTTGGTCTGTCTAATTGCTCTGGCTAGAGTTTCAAGGATGATATTGAACAGAAGTGGTGAAAGAGGGCATCCCTGCCTTGTTCCAGTTTTTAGGGGGAATCTTTTAGTTTTTCTCCATTTAGAATGATGTTAGCCATGGGCTTAGCATAGATAGCCTTTACAACGTTAAGGAATGTTCCCATTATCCTGATTTTTTCTAGTGTTTTGAGCATGAAGGGGTACTGTATTTTATCAGATGCTTTTTCTGCATCTATTGAAATAATCATGTGGTTCTTGACTTTTAAGTCTGTTGATGTGGTGAATTACATTTATTGATTTCCGGATATTGAACCACCCTTGCATCCCTGGGATGAAACTCACTTGACCATGGTGCACTATCTTTTTAATAGGCTTTTGTATGCAATTTGCTAAGATTTTGTTAAGAATTTTCGCATCTATGTTCATTAGGGATATTGGTCTGAAATTTCCTTTCCTCAGTGTGTCTTTGTCCTCTATTCTGTCCCACTGATCAGTTTTTTGAGTATCAGGGTGATGTTAGCTTCATAGAATGAGTTTGGAAGGGTTCCTTCCCCCTCTATTTCATGGAATACTTTGAGGAGTGTTGGAATGAGCTCTTCTTTGAAGGTTTTGTAGAACACAGCTGAGAATCCATCTGGTCCTGGACTTTTCTTTGATGGTAGCCTTTTGATGACTTCTTCTATTTCATTGCTTGAAATTGATTTATTGAATTATGTATGTCCTCCAGATTCAGTTTGGGTGGATCATATGCCTCTAGGAACCTATTGATGTCTTCAAGATTTTCTATTTTGTTGGAGTATAGATTTTCAAAATAGCTTCTAATTATGTTTTGTATTTCAATAGTGTCTGTTGTGATATTTCCTTTTTCCTCACGAATTTTGGTAATTTGAGTTTTCTCTCTCCTTTTCTTTGTTCGTGTAGCTAAGTGTTTATCAGTTTTGTTTATTTTTTCAAAGAACCAACTTTTTGTTTTGTCAATTTTTTGAATTGTTTCTTTTGTTTCAATTTCATTGATTTCCACTCTGATTTTAATTATTTCCTGTCTTCTACTACTTTTGGTGATGATCTGTTCTTCTTTTTCTAAGGCTTTGAGCTATAATGTGAGGTCGTTTATTTGTTCACTTTTCATTCTTTTATTCAATGTGCTCCATGCAATGAATTTTCCTCTTAGTACTGCTTTCATAGTGTCCCAGAGATTTTGATATGTTGTTTCTTTGTTCTCATTTTTTTACAATATTGAAAATTATTATTTTTTCTAGTTGCAGGAAGCCAAACAAATGGAGAAAGAAAGGCATCGACAGCATCATCATCTCTTACAGTCTCCAGTAAGCCATCATGAGCCTGAATCACCTCAACTTAGATATTTGCCACCTCAGACTGTTGATCATATATCCCAAGAACATGAAGGGGACCTTGACCCCCATACAAATGATGTGGATAAAAGTCTCCAGGATGACACAGAGCCTGAAAACGGATCTGATATTTCCAGTGCAGAAAATGAGCAGACTGAAGCTGATCAGGCAACTGCAGCTGAAAGTAATCTTTAGAAGGGGGTGCGGGGTTGTGTGTGTGTTAAGGGAAATGCTTAGCAATGAGAGATTTTGAAGAAGAAATGTAGAAAGAATAATATGATTTAATGGATATCAGATGCATTATAGTAATTGTGACCTTTTTCCATACCAGGTGGTAAAGTTCATTTGAAATCAATTCAAAAAACATTATTAACTGGACTATGCATTCAGTAGCATCTCATGAGTATGCTACTCATTAGAAAGACTTCTGTGTTTTCAGTTGTTGTTTTTTGACCACATCTTTTCCATAACCTAGTAGTGGCATGAATAGATGCCTTTTTACCTTTTTAATAGTACTTTAGTATTTATTTGAAACGAGATGATTCTCATAAACCACCCATTCACAATAGTGAAGCTAGTAGTGAATCCACAATGATTACGCGATTTACACTTGCCTAATCTGCTTTTGCCAAAATCACCCCTACCTTTCACTGTGCACTTGGAAAGGAGCTGATTCAAAGAGGTAATCTCTGATCACGTGGAAATTTTATTTATTCCTTCATTTATTTGCCCATAAATTCAGCAAACATCCATTTGGCATCCAGTGTTTAGACACAGTCCTAGGATTTGGAGTTAATATTATAGATAGAACTATTGTTTTTAGTGTGTTCTGACCATGCCTGGAGGGTCAGGTGAGCATGAGGTATATACTTAATATGTGATAAGTTTCCTGAAAGTATGCATGAGGCAGTTGTGCTCAGGAGAGTTAGTGTTTTCATAGAAAACTGAGGATGTCTTAGGTATGAATCATGTTAGGAGTCAGAATTGGCTAACTAGAAAACTTGGGAAGTTTTCTGATAGAACAAACTACATGGGCTAAGACTAAGAAGTGGGAACTTCTACTGTGTGTCTGGCACAACTGTAGGTGCCTCGTAGAACGTAGCATATTATAAATAAGAAACAGTTTACTACAATATTATTGTAATTATTTTGACTATAAAGGTGTTTTTCTCCCAACAGCTGATAAAAATGAAAATTCTTCTTGAGAGCAATTGGTTCAGAGTACATGTTCTAGAGCACATTCTGTCACTTACTAATTGTGTGACTTTGGACATAATGGTTACCTTCTCTAAGCTATTAATATGTATAATAAATATTAGTGATTGTTAATCTATTTGTGTCATTTACTTTGAGAATTTAAATTCACTAATCATTTTTGGACACTTCTAAATAATAACTAAATTTAGTTATAATTGAAACTCTTAATTTTCAGACTCAAAGTAATTCATCAGTTTTCCCTTGTGGCATTTAGTATTTTGTAGAAGGTAGCAGATAAATTAGGAATGGTGAAATTATAGAGGGGACTGACTTATGGAAGCCAGAATTGTAAATAATGGTCTTTTATAGTAGTGGTAATATGGAGAGGTAGAGATAGTATCACTACCAGATTTATAGTCTGATGCCATTTGGGTGTAGGACAGTGGCTCCCAGGATAGTCCCAGACACCAAAAAATTTAACTTGCTAGTTGAGCCACATGAGTTATTTTCATCATTTCAACAATTGAAATCCTATTTTTATCTTTATCATCTTCTCTTAGACTGTTAAGAAGTTCTGATCCACAGTGCAAATTTTGTTTTGTTTTTTATTAGAGAATTATTTTTTAGTTGTCAAATTTAGTTTTATATTGGAAATTAAGATTTTATTGGGAAGAAATAGTAAGGAAAGCATTGGTGGAGGCCAAAACAGCTCTTTCTTTGCCTCTTTAAGTATCTCACTACTCTAGTACAATATTGATCTTATTAGTAATCAAAACAGATACACTTAGTGTATTATTTGATAAGGAGTAATACAGTCGCGTGTATACCAAGTATAAGTAAACATGTATAAGATATGTTAAAAATGTTTCCTTTAGAATATTTTAAAGTTTGATTCTTAAAAAGAATAATCTGGGAAATCTAATTTAAGTTGAATAATCATTTAATAGCTGGTTAGTGAATCATTGTTAAAATTGGCATGAATTTGAAAAATATGTAAGTTTTGGTTTGTTTATAAATTTTGAAGATTTAACATGTAATTGCTTCTAATTTTATTTTTTCTTCATTTTTTTAAGGAACTTTCTCATCATGCATATTTTGTAAAAGTTTCTAAAAAATTAATATTCTCTTGAATTTTTTTAAAGCATTATCTAAAAATGATATCATGTATGATGGAGAAAACCACGACTGTGAGGAAAAGCCACAAGACATTGTACAGAGCATTGTAGAAGAAATGGTGAACATTGTTGTTGGAGGTAATATTCATCATTTGAAGTTAAATTATTCTATTTTATGGGATTTCATCTGACCATAGAGATAATATAATGTGTTGAACCCAAAGGGCAAAATTATAAGGCATTTCTATAAATTAGAGTTTTATATGTGTGTCTAAAAAAATAATAGTAGTCCCCCTTTATCCACATAGGATACTTTCCAAGATACCCTCCTCCAGTGGATACTTATATGACCAGATAATACCAAACCCAAACATACTATATGTACTGTTTTTTTCTTGAGTATAGGTACACAAATTTAATGCCTTTTCCATCTTACCATGCACCATGGTCATAACTTTTGTAGTTTGACATACAGCAGTAAAACTAGCATGATTTTCTTCATTCACAATTTTAAGGTTAGAAGATTCATTCTTACTGTAGACCTTGGCAAGCTCAGCATATGATATTTTTTTCTCTTCATATGAAGTTGAAAAATTTTACCCTTTTACTTAAAGGAAGCCCTTCACAGCTTTTCTTCAGCATGTCTGATATGCCAGCATCACTGCTTTTGTGCTTTGGGGCCATTGCTAAGTAAAATGAGAGTTACTTGAATATGGTCTCTATTATTGTGACAGTGGATCCAGTATTTGAAGCAGCTACTAAGTGACTAATAGATGGGACACATATGCACTGTGAATACACTGGAAAAAGGAATGGATGATTCTTATCCCAGGCAGAATGGAATGGTACAGCAAGAGATTCATTACACTTCTCAGCACACAATTTAAAATTGTTTATTTGTGGAGTTTTCCATTTAATATTTTTAGATTGCAGTTAAATGTGGGTAACTAAAATGTAAAAAGTGAAGCCAAAGATAAGGGAGGACTAATATCTCTGATTATAAAAGAGTATTCCTTTTCTTCTCTGACTTCTGTTGTAGTCTTTTATAAAAACCCACTTTTTCCCATCACAATAAAAAAGTTGATTCCATTTCAGTTTTAGTTCTTGGTAAAAGAGGGGCAAGAAAATGTTCTCCATCATCCTAAATATGCTAAATTTTATGAACTAGAAGAATACTTGAATTGTTTCAGTTTTTGAATATTTTGTATCTGTTGGAGAAAAACATGATTTCTTATAACTTTATCATCACAAATTAGTAGTTGACAGGGTCAGTACCTATCTAATGGATACAATTATTTATAAAACTGTTGTAAAGTTTATTTTGAATTTCACTAAATTTTTCATGAATAATATTGTAGTTTGGGTTAGATTTGAGACCAGTCCATTGAAACTTCTTTAATTCATCATATTTTGCACAGGGCTAAGCATAGTCCCTTGCTTATGCATACTTTTAGAAATAGGATTAAATGTATAGTATGGATCTTGGATAACAGTATTAGCATTTCAACTATACCTAATTCCCACTTATAAAATTTCTAAGAATATATTTCCTTAGTATAACTCCAGAAATAGGCATTCATCTATTGCCTGATCTCATCTTTTTAAATCCATCTTTTTGTTCAGCAGGCACTTACGGAGTGCATATAGCTATATGACTCTATAGGGGGATACAAAATTTTATGCTCTGGAGTTGAGTGGGACGTGAGTGTGTGTGTGTGTGTGTGTGTGTGTGTGTGTATGACTAATTAATGATAAGTTTTGTTAGAAACAGAAATTGTATTTTAAAATCCTATAAAAACTTAGGGAACAAATGTGATTATTTCTACCTAAAATGGTTCAGAAGGACTTCACATAAGTGGTGAGACAAGAGACTGAATTCATGCAGATATAGGGGAGTGGTATTTTGTCTATATACCTAAAATCTAGACTTTCTTTTGGAAATTGGCAGGTGGTAGTTTGCCTTATGTATAGCATATGTGATGTCATACAATAGAAAAGATTATAAAAGTAGTTGGAAGCCAACTAAATGGTTTATAAATTTCAGATTTAGAATTTTGGACTTCATTCTAGGACAAGGTAAATTACCATAGAAAATTCTATAGCTGAGAAATGAAATGATCAGAACTGTGCTTTAATAAACGAAATCTGAAAAATAAAAGTTCAATAGGAGACCAGCACATTAATCTAAGACTGAATAGGGAACAATAAAAGTGAAAGTGGAAAAAAAATGATTAATAAGGGAGATAATGTCTATTATTTCAAAGAGACTTTGGCAGTAGATCTTTCTAAGGATAGGCAGTAACAGGCCTGCTATATTATATTACCTCTTTTCAACACGGGTGGTCTATCAGTTTTGAGCCCGAAAGATTAAATGCTTGATGAAATTATGGATAGAATTGAATCATGTTAACATTTCTTAATATCCCCCCCCCTTTTTTTTTGTACAGGGGATTAAACCCAGGGATGCTTTTACCACTGAGCTACATCCCTAGTCTTTTTTTTTTTTTTTTTTCTTAAGACAGAGTCTCACCAAGTTGCTTAGGGCCTTGCTAATTTACTGAGTCTGACCTTGAACTTGCAATCCTCCTGGCTCAGCCTCCTGAGTCACTAGGATTACAGGTATGTTTCACCACACCCGGCCTGATATTTACTTTTGGCATACTGCATTTGATCTTTGAATTGGCCCTCCATGTGGAAATGATTATGAAACATGTAATGGGAAATAGAGTTTTGACCAAAGGAATATCAAGGGAAGTGCTATAGATGGAATTTATTGTGTTCAAATTAATAGTTGAAAGCCAATAAAATTATTAAGTGGGAAAATGTAGAGACTAAAGAAAGGTATGAAATTTTTAAAAACCACTTTATTCTCAGGGAAGAAAGCAAAAGAGGAATATGCCTAGGCATTCTTTAAAATTTTAATATATGTTAGAGGTTGACAGATTGTGGCCCTTGTGCCAGATTTGGCCCACTGTCTATTTTTTTTTAAATGAAGTATTATTATAACACAGTCATGTTCATTTGTTTTCTTATTGCCCATTGTGGCTGTTATTGCATTTCCAAGGTAGAGTTGAATAGTTGCAACAGAGAGTGTATGACCTATGAAGCATAAAATATGTACTGTATGATTGTTTATAAAAAGGTTTACTGCACCTAATATGTACAAGTATAGACTGTGAAGTGAAAGGTTTGTTTTTTTTCTGCAACTTTTTACTTAGAAAAATGTCATACCTAGAGAAAAAAACAAAACAACATTACGAGCATGAGAATGCCCTTCACCTGTATTCACTAATGAATATTTTTACTACATTTGCTTATGTGTCTTTACACATATAGCACAGCAAAGTCTTTGCTGAACCATTTGAAGATTGCTTGTATATATTATGTCTTTGACCCCCTCAGTAGCTCAGTTTTTACAAATGAATGCATTATCAAACATAACCACAATTTCATTTTCACACCTAAGAAAATTAACACTATTTCAAGAATATCTAATGTGCACATGTTAAGAATTTTCTTGGTAGATTTGTGTCATCAGGCCCAGGATCACAAGTTCAAGCCATCCTCAGCTACTTAGGAAGGCCCTAAGCAATTTAGCAAGACCCTGTCTCAAAAATCAAAAAATAAAAAAAGCAGTGGTGGCACACGCCTGTAATCACAGCAGCTCAGGAAGCTGAGGCAGGAGAATCCTGAGTTCAAAGTCAGCCTCAGCAATTTAGTGAGACCCTAAGCAACTCAGCAAGACCCTGTCTCTAATAAAATACAAGAAGGGGCTGGGGATGTGGCCCAGTGGTTAAGTGCCCCTGGGTTCAATTCCTGGTACAAAACACACACACACACACACACACACACACACACACACACACAAAACCCTGAGTTCAATTTTTGGTACCTAAATAAACTAAAAAAAAAAAAAAAAAAAAAAAAAAGAATTTTCCCACTTGTCTTAAAAGTGTCTCATATGACCATTTTTCCTTTTTCTCTTTGAAGTGCAGGGCCTGCACTCTCATTTGCTGTGCCTCTTTGGTCTCTTTAGTTTAGAACAAGTCCTCTTTAATCAGTTTCATATTCTTTGATAAAGAGAGGGAGGAAAATGGGTAAGAGTTGAGGTATGACAAAGTTGAAGAAAGATTTTTTAGAATGAAAAGGTTTGAATATGTTTTTTGGGCAACAGATTTGGTTGTATAAACAATTGAAAATGTAATGCTAAAAGAAAATATTCAGTGGAGGAAGATACTTAAGAAGAGTAGATTTGAGGACAAATGAATGGATCACCTTAGAAATGCAAAGGAGTGTCTCTCCTTAAATGAGAGGCAAGAAAAAAAAATTTTGGAGCTGTCAAGGAACTTTGTCATAATGCAAGGTACAATGAGGGAGCACATGTTAATTTACCTAGTTCTTGTGATAGTGAAAGTCATTTGTTAAGGGGAGGTAGAGAGAGGGCCACCTTAGGAGATGTAATTGGGTACAAGAGAATAAAGTTTGGGGCTGGGGATGTAGCTCAGTTGTTAGAGTGTTTGCCTTACAAGCACACGGCCCTGGGTTCAATCCCCAGCAAAAAAAAGAGAGAGAGAGAATAAGATTTGGAATGAGTGTTTTGGGGAATGAGATAGCAACTTGGTTTCTTATTAAAATTTTTTGTGACTTCTTGCAGAGAGTTCTTTGGGTGTGTAAACATTCTTTATATGTTTAACACATATATGTTACAATAAAAGCTATTAAAGTATTTAGCATATCAAACATGGTATTAAAGCTCTAAAAGGTCCTTGTGAGAATATGACTATTTCATTTTGTGTAATGTTGAGCTTCTCAAATACATTTGTATTACTGAATATCTTTTTTGTGTAATACTTGTTAATTACAGAACATGCTTTGGAATTATTCTGTTTAATACATTGTAGGGTACTCTCATTTAAAGAGCACAAAGCAACTTCATGGAAGCTGGCTCCTCAGAAGCTGTTTCTGGCTCCTCATTCATGAAGCTGCCATTTCTTCATATTACTTGAAGTTAGAGTTGTTATCAGTTAATAACCAAAATTAGTAATAACTACCACTTACTGATCACCTGTTGTGTTTTTTATGTATTGTGTCAGTGTGATTTGATGATTCCTAGTAGACCTTATTTTCTCTGTTGCTGATGAAAAACCTGTGACAAAGGTGAACTAACATATTTAGTGAAATGGTGGAGACATAATTAAACATAGGTCTTTCATATTCCGGAATCTTCATAGTGGAGTGTGTTTCCTTGGTACAAGGTTATAGTTTCTGTCACTGGGAGCGTGAAAGGAACAATTTCTTACCAAATAGATACAGAGTGGTGGCCATAGACATGGATGTATTGCTTTTTCTTCTTTAAGGCAATACACATTATACCTAATATAGCTCTGGAACTTGGTGATATATGCATTGTCTGTGCTCACGTCCTACTGGGACTCGTTTGTTTCTGTTTATTAATTACAAGTATTGACTACTCAGTGACATAATAAAAAGCATTCAGTGGTATTAGCCATCTCTTCCCCAACTGTATTTCAAAGAATGTATGTTAGTAGAGATATTAATTAATAAGTATTCTGAAAATGGAGAGGTTTTTGGTAAAACATATTTTGAAAATACTACATAATGTATATCCCCTTTGGAGAGCTTGGTATATATTAGCAGTCTGAAATTTTTAATAAAATAACCTATTTCCCAGTTTCTCCTAAACTTACTTGACAATGGGATATTTTTTCAAGGAATTTCTTTTCACTTCCCAAGGAATTAGAATTCATAAGAACCCGGTTTACAAAGTGCTAATGTAGATGGGGGTGGCGGGAGTCTGCTTTGGTACATCCTGGGTAGCATTTTCATCAGCTGAGTGTGTTTCCATTGCCAGAGCAAATTAAGGATCCTATTTGGATGTGTGCCAGATGCATTTACTTAGTAGTAAATATGCTAACCTTTAAATGGTGCCAATATATATTTTACTTCACTGTACTTTTCTGCCACTGTTTTATTTTAAATAATTTGTGCTTTTTAAGTGCACTTCAGTTGTCATATGTATTTGCATGGTTTTTTTATTTTTATTGTTTTAGATATGGGAGAAGGGACTACTATAAATGCAAGTGCAGACAGCACCATTGGATCTATAGAGGATGGTAGTGACAGTGAAAATATTCAAGCAAATGGAATTCCAGGAACACCAATTTCTGTTGCATATACACCATCCTTACCCGACGACAGATTGTCTGTCTCTTCTAATGATACTCAGGTATAAATTGGGTTTGGGAAGAGAGACAAATTTATATTCTACCAACACCTTTTTGTACGTCTTTCCAGTTGATACTGCTGATTTCAGTATCATACTGCTGTGGGGGAAAGTTAAAAAAAAAAAAAAAAAACTTAGATTTTTTTTTCCTTCCCCTCACTGATATAAAATAGAGCAGTTTATTTCCCTCATATATTAATATTTTCATTTCCAAATATAAGGTATGTTTCTTCAGTGCTCACCCCCCCCACCTCCATTGAAATTACCTTTGAAAAGACATTGTTATAGTCACAAAATAATGATAATACCACAGGGTGACAAAACTTTTAGAAATCTAGTAAACTTCATCTTAACCTTTGTTAAGGGCTACAAAGAAACCAGCACTATGGTAATGACAGTTCTTCCTAATCCTTTCTCTATACTGTGTGTGCTTTTTTTCTGTCTTTTCAGATCAGTGACCTATCTGAAAACCTACTCCAAGGTTTTCTTGGCCTTGTTCATCTTCGGCAGTTAACAACTTTTAAACATGGTCCTAACAGTCTGTACTGCCATATGTCTGCCCATAGTAGATAAAAAGTAAAAGAAGAAGCATAAAAAACTCAGTGGCATATAGTAGAAAACATAACTTAGGCTTTTTAGATAGGCATTTTGTGAGGGCATGATATGCTAGTTTTTTGTCAATAGTAGTATGAGCTGGGTAGATTTTAAAGAATTTGGTGGCAAAGAAGGAATCTTTTAAAAGCATACATTTTTAAAGATATTATTATTAGGTATGAGAATGGCTTATCAGATAAAGCAGGGTGGCAGATTGCTCATCTGGATTCTGTTCTAACAAATGGAGGAAAGCCCATCTGTTAGTGAATTGAATTACTCAGTTATTTTACCTTGGAAAAGGCATTTTATTTCATGGCATATTAACTTCTTTAGGAATCTGGAAATTCTTCAGGACCTTCACCTGGTGCTAAGTTTTCCCACATTTTACAAAAGGATGCCTTTCTAGTATTCAGGTCATTGTGTAAACTGTCAATGAAACCTCTGTCAGATGGACCACCAGATCCAAAGTAAGTCATAAACTGTTTTGCTTGATAAATAGAGGTTTTTAAGCTTAAAACTCAACTTTTAAGAGTGTTTAGATTTTCTTTTGCTATTCTTATTCTGTAGAATCTTACAATGTGGGGTTATTCTACTTTTTAAAAAAAGGATTGAAAAACAGTAAGTTCTGAAACTGCTAGAGAAGATACCTTACATTGTTTTCCAAAGGGCAGGACATTGTAGAATAGTTCTGGATACATAGTAGGTTATCAGTGAATATTCTTGAGTGAAGAAATAAATGAATTCATATTATAAGTAACTTTGGAGTCAATGTAGCCCTTTTGAAACCAGCCGTATGCTAGACTTCTGAAAACTGCAAGTCAAAATGTAACAAAACCTATTGCAATAAAAATTACTCTTATATAATAAAATTACTCTTAAAAAAATGTAGTGTGTTGAGTTTGTTCACTGAAGAGACTAGGGACAGTAAAAATAAAACCTTTTAAAGCTAGAAACCACATTTGTCATAGTTTCCATAGTTCTATGTTGTCACATTTTTCTGGTTTAGGGAGAAAGACATTTTTAAGTCCCGAGGCACAAATTCTAAAATCTTTTCAGTCCCAAATCCTGAGAGTCCAAAATACAATTTATTGGTTCTTCTATATTTTGAAACCATGAACTTCACAGAAAAACGATTAGGGTACATTGTAGAATAAACTTGATTATACCACATTCATAAGAATGTTTTAAAAAGTAGTTCTTAGGGAAATTTTTTTCATTCTAAAACTGATCATTTTGACATCTTCAGAGTTGATAAAGATCTACTTTAAGAAGGGAATAACAAGAAATTGGGGGTTTTTTTTGTTTTTTGTTTTGTTATGTTTATTTGTTCTAATTAGTTATACATGACAGCAGAATCCTTTTTGATTCATTGTACATGAATGAAGCACAAGTCTTCATTTCTCTGGTTTTACATGATGTAGATTCCATACCATTTGTGCCATCATACAAGTACCTAGGTTAATGATGTCAATCTCATTTTACTGTCTTTTCCACTTCTTGCCTCCTTCCCTCCCCTCACTCCCTTCTGCCCAATCCAAAGTTCCTCCACTCATTCCATCCACCCCACATTATGGATCAGCATCCACGTATCAGAGAAAACATTTGGTCTTTGGTTTTTTGAGATTGGCTTATTTCACTTAGCATGATATTCTCTAACTCCATCTACTTATCTGCAAATGCCATAATTTTGTTCTCCTTTGACTGAGTAATATTCCATTGTATATATGTGCCACAGTTTCTTGATCCATTCATCTATTGAAGCACATCTAGGTTGGTTCCATAGTTTAGCTATTGTGAATTGAGATGCTATAAACATAGATGTGGCTGCATCAGTGTAGTATGCAGATTTTAAATATTTGGGTATAGACCAATGAGTGGGATAGCTGGGTCAAATGGTGGATCCCTTCCAAGTTTTCTGAGGAATCTCCATTCTGCTTTCCATAGTGGTTGCAACAATCTGCAGTCCCACCAACAGTGTAGGAACGTACCTTTTTCCGGGATCCTCGACAACACTTATGGTTGCTTGTATTCTTGATTGTTGCCATTCTGACTGGAGTGAGATGATATCTTAGAATAATTTTTATTTGCATTTCTCTTAACTACTAGAGGTGTTAAACATTTTTTCATGTATTTGTTGATTGATTGTATATCTTCTTCTGTGAAGTGTCTGCTCAGTTCCTTATTTATTGACTAGGTTATTTGTTTTATTTAGTGTTAAGGTTTTTGAGTTCTTTATATAACCTGGAGCTTAGTGATGTATCTGATGTGCATGTGGTAAAGATTTTCTCCCATTCTATAGGTTCTCTCCTCACGTTATTGTCTCCTTTGTTGAGCTTTTTAGTTTGAATTCATCACATTTGTTGATTCTTGATTATATTTCTTGCACTTTAGAAGTCTTATCTTGTTAAGGAAGTCAGGTCCTAAGCCACCAGGATGAAGGTTTTGGCCTACTTTTTCTTCTGTTAGGTAGAGTCTGTGGTCTAATTCCTAGGTCCTTGTTCCACTTTGAGTTGTTTTGTGCAGTGTGAGAGACAGGGATTTAATTTCATTTTGCTGCATATGGATTTCCATTTTTCCCAGCACCATTTGCTGAATAGGCTATCATTTCTCCAATGTATGTTTTGATGCCTTTGTCTAGCATGAGATAGCCATATTTATGTGGATATGTCTCTGTGTCTTCTATTTTGTTGCATTGGTCTACTTGTCTGTTTTGGTACCAATACCATGCTGGTTTTGTTACTATAGCTCTATAGTAGACTTTAAGGTCTGGTATTGAGATGCTTCCTGCTTCACTCTTCTTGCTAAGGATTGCTTTGGCTATTCTGGGTCTCTTATTTTTCCTAATGAATTTCATAATTGCTTTCCCTATTTCCATGAGGAAAGACATTGGGATTTTAATTGGAGTTGCATTGAATCTGTGTAATGTTTTTGGTAGTATGGACATTTTGACAATTTTAATTCTGCCTACCCAAGAGCATGGGAGATCTTTCCATCTTCTAAGGTGTTCTTTAATTTCTTTCTTTAGTGTTCTGTAGTTTTCATTGTAGAGGTCTTTCACCTCTTTTGTTAGATTGATTACCAAGTTTTGTTTTGTTTTGTTTTGTTTTGTTTTGTTTTGTTTTGTTTTGT
>JAJEJO010001793.1:427525-638459 GCA_020662805.1 Glaucomys volans
GTTTTGTTTTGTTTTGTTTTGTTTTGTTTTGTTTTGTTTTGTTTTGTTTAGACTGTTGGGAATGGGGTAGTTTTCCCAATTTCTCTTTCAGAGGATTCATCACTGATGTATAGAAATGCATTAGATTTATGAGTGTTGATTTTATATCCTGATACTTTGCTGAATTCATTTATGAGTTCTGGAAGTTTTCTGGTGGAATATTTTGGATCCTCTAAATATAGAATCATGTCGTCAGCCAGTAGTGATAATTTGAGTTCTTTTTCTATTTGTATTCCTTTAATTTCTTTTGTCTGTCTGGTTGCTCTGACTAGAGTTTCAAGGACGATGCAGAATAGAAGTTGTGTTGTGAAAGAGGGCATCCCTGTCTTGTTCCATTTTTAGGGGGAATGCTTTCAATTTTTCTCCATTTAGAATGTATTGGCCTTGGCCTTAACATAGGTAACTTTCACAATGTTGAGGTATGTTCCTACTATCACCATTTTTCCTAGTGTTTTGAACATGAAGTGGTGCTGTATTTTGTCAAATGCCTTTTCTGCATCTATTGAGATGATCATATGATTCTTTTCTTTAAGTCTATTGATGTGGTGTATTACGTTTGATTTCTGTATGGTGAACCAACCTTGCATCCCTGGGATGAACCCCACTGATCATGGCACACTATCTTTTTAATGTTTTTGTATGCAGTTTGCCAGAATTTTAAAGAATTTTTGCATCTATGTTCATCAAGGATATTGGTCTGAAGTTTTCTTTCCTTGATGTGTCTTTGTCTGGTTTTGGTGTCAGAGTGATATTAGCCTCATAGAATGAGTTTTGGAAGGTTCCCTCCTTTTCTATTTCATGGAATACTTTGAGGAGTATTTTATTAGGTCTTCTTTGAAGGTTTGTCGAACTCAGCTGAGAATCCATCTGGTCCTAGACTTTTCTTGGTTGGTAGGCTTTTGATGTCTTCTTGTATTTCATTGTTTGAAACTGACCTGTTTTAAATTGTGTGTCCTCCTGATTCAGTTTGGGTAGTTCATATGCCTCTAGAAATTTGTAGATATCTTTAAGATTTTGTTTTGTTGGAGTGCAGGTTTTCAAAATACTTTCTAATTGTTGTCTGTATTATTGGTCATATTTCCTTTTTCATCACAAATTTTAGTAATGTGAATTTTCGCTTTCCTTTGTTAGTATGGCTGGGGATAATCAATTTTATTTATTTTTTCAAAGAACTTTTTGTTTTGTCAGTATTTTTTCAGTTGTTTCTTTTGCTTCAATTTCATTAATTTCAGCTCTGATTTTAATTGTTTTGTGTCTTATTTTACTTTTGGTGTTGATTCATTCTTTTCTAGGGCCTTGAGATGTAATGTTATGTCATTTGTTGACTTTTCATTCTTTTAATGAATGAACTCAATGCAATGAACTTTTCTCTTAGCACGGTCTTCATAGTCCAGAAATTTTGATATGTTGTATTGGTATTCTCATTTACCTCTAAGAATTTTTTAATCTCCTCCTGATGTCTTTTGTTGTCCATGTGTCATTCAATAGCATATCATTTAATCTCCAGGTGTTAGAGTAGCTTCTATTTTTTATTTTGTCATTGATTTCTAGTTTCATTACATTATGATGTGATAGAATTCAGGGTAGTATCTTTATTTTTTTGTATTTGCTAAGAGTTGCTTTGCGGCATAACATATGGTCTATTTTAGAGACGGATCCATGTGCTGCTGAGAAGAAAATGTATTCACTCACTCATTGATGGATGGAATATTCTATATATGTCTGTTAAGTCTAAGTTATTGATTGTATCATTGAGTTCTGTGGTTTCTTTTTTTAGTTTTTGTTTGGAAGATCTATCCAGTGATGAGAGAGGTGTGTTAAAGTCATCCAGTATTATTGTGTTGTGGTCTGTTTAATTCCTGAAATTGAGAAGGGTTTTTTTGACGTACGTAGATACTCCATTGTTTGGGGCATAAATATTTATGAATGTTATGTCTTCTTGATGTATGATTCCCTAAGCAGTATGAAATGTCCTTCTTTATCTCTTCTACTAACTTTGGCTTGAAGTCCATTTCATCTGATAAGGATGGAAGCCTCTACTTTTTTACGTAGACCAGGAGGGTGATATGTTTTTTCCCATTTTTCACTTTCAGTCTGTGAATGTCGTTTCCTAATGAGATGGGTCTCTTAAAGGCAGCATATTGCTGGGTCTTTATTTTTTTTAATATGATCTGCCAGTCTATGTCTTTTGATTAATGAGTTTAGACCGTTAACATTTAGGGTTATTATTGAGGTATGATTTGTATTCCCAGTCATTTTGGTTTATTTTTGGTTTGTAACTTTGCTTGGTATCTTTTGATTGGCCTTTCCTTTATAGTGTATTTCCTCCCTTTGCTGTCTTTCATTGTTTTTAATTTCCTCCTCATAGAATATTTTGCTGAGAATGTTCTGTAGCGCAGGCTTTCTATGTGTAAATTCTTTTAACTTGTTTATAATGAAAGGTTTTTATCTCATTACCAAATCTGAAGCTTAATTTTGCTGGGTATAAGGTTCATGGTTGACATCCATTACCTTGGAGAGCTTGGTATATATTGTTCCAGGACTTCCTAGCTTTGAGGGTCTGGGTTGAGAAGTCTGCTGAAATTCAAATTGATTTCCCCCATATGTAATCTAATACTTTTTTCTTGTGGTCTTTAATATTCTATCTTTGTTTTGTATGCTAGGCTTTTTCATTATAAAGTGCCTTGGTGTGGGTCTGTTGTAATTTTGTACATTTAGTGTCCTATAAACCTCTTGTGTTTGATTTTCCATTTTATTCTTCAGGTTTGGGAAATTTTCTGATACTATTTCAAATTGAAAAGGTAGTTCATTCCTTTGGTTTGTGTCTCTCTGCCTTCTCTATCCCAATAATTCTTAAATTGGATCTGTTCATGTTATCCGTTATTATTTGAAGGATCGGTTCATGGTTCTTTACCATCTTCACTGCGTGGTCAACTTTATTTTCTAGATTTTATATTTTCTTTTCCTTGTCTGAGGTCCTGCATTCCAAGTGATCTTATCTGTTGGTGATACTTTCTATTGAGTTTTTAATTTGGTTTATCATTTCTTCATTTCAAGGATCTGTTTTTTCATTACCTCTCTTTATTGAAGTAATCTTTTGCTTCCTGCATTTGCTCTCATAGCTCTTTATCAAAGTGATCTTTTATTGCCTGCATTTGCTCTTTTTTATCATCCTTTACTTCACAGATCATTTTAATTATGTACATTCTGAATTCCCTCTCTGACATTTCTTCTGCTGTGCTGTCAATGAATTATTTTATTGTAGCATCTTGATTTGTTGGGGCACTTTCTAACCTTGTTTTTTCATGTTGTTCATGTTTCTTCCCCTCTAGCAGTATAGATTCGAGGTATTAAGGTTTCTCCCCTATAGATTTATAATGTCCCTGCAGGTTTCCAGTACTTGACCTTTAAGGGGGAGATCAATATTAACAGCACCCAATGCAAACAATATGCAGCTTTAAATCGATTAGCCCCTATTAAGATGTTAACGGTTGTATCACAATAAACAGAATTGATGTGTTTGATTATTCTCTACAGTATAAACAGTAGGTTTGCAATAGTGTCTATAGTTTCTAATGGAGTACTGGGGGTGTAGGGAATGATGTTTATTGGTTAGGAGGTGAGAGTATAGAGGTCTTAGATCATAGGAAGGGTGAAAGATGAATCAGCAGAAGTTGACTGTTAGCAGGAAAGATGAGAGAAGGGGACTCTCAGGTGTAACCAAGCCTGTAGGGACCTTGAAAGTCGTCTTCCAGATCCTGGCTATTGTCTCTAGATGGAAATGGCCACATCTTAGTTAGTGCTGGTGGCAGCGGCTAACCTGTAGGTACCTTGATATTGGGCTTCTAGTCTCCAGCTGGTGCCCCACAATGGAGCTGCCCCAATTGTAGATGGCAGTGGTGGCAGCAGATATAACCCAGGATGGCTGCTGAGGTGACCTAGGATGGAGCTGACCACTCTCAGAGATGGGGCTGCCAGGGTGGCATATTCAGATATGCAGAGCTGTGGTGGGCTTTGTTACTGCAGGCTGTTGCCCCCAGCTCCTGCCTGTTGTCCTATGGTAGGGGCTACCACATGGGAAGGGGCTGTGGCATCAGCTGCAGTGTCCCAAGATGGAGGCCAGCCTGGGGAGTCATGGGGACCGCAGCACAGGCTCTCTCCTCTCCTCCCAGAGGGCTGCCAGCCAGGGGGGTTGCCAGCTAGGGGGGCGGGCACTCTCTTTTCCTCTGGGCAGGCAGGTGGCTGTCCTCTCGTGGGGAGGGGCTGCTGACACAGGAGGAGGGACTTTCTCCTTTGGTGGGGAGGAGGTCCAGTGCTATCCTTTCCTGAGGGGGCCAAATGGAGAAGGGAGTGATGCTTTCCTCTCCTCACCTGCAACTGGTGTTATTATTGATGGTCATTTTGTCATAATTTTAAAATAATAGTGACCTTAAATTAAGCACTTCAGACACTTTTAGATTTTCCGAATCAAATGTAAAAAATGTGATTTGAAAAAAAATGGTAGGAACAGAAAAAAGCAAATTGTTTAAAATACCAAGGATGAAAAGAACACAAAAAATAGATGATTCTGAAAAGTTCTTTGCAGGGGAGTGTTCATTTAGACCTGCAAAAAGATTGATCTAGTTTTTGAGAGTTGAAATCTTTAATACTACAAAGGATTCTTGTAGGGAATAATGTAAATTATTTAATCCTCATTGTTAGTAGACAAAAACCAAATATTAAGAATTTTTCTTTGAAGATCTTCTTAACTTGGCCATCAGGGTCATTAAACTATTGTAATTAAAAGCTGGAAGAGGTCAAATTTTCTACCCTTAGAAACTGTTCTTTTTCCAAAATAGAATATATATGGTTTTCTTTGTTGATTTTTTTTTTTTTTTTTTTTGATAAAATTCAGTGAGCTTTTATAGTAATATAGTATTCTTTTTTTGTCTTTCCTTCTCTTTATGTTTTCTGGCTTTGCTGTGATCTAGGAAGTATTCTGTAAACTTGAATCAATTTGAAACTACCCCATGAAAAACTGTAGACCTGAGATTTCCAGCTTTGTTTGCCTTTCAAAAGTATAATTTAGTATGTCATAAGACAATCATTTGATGTTCTGCCATTTGTTAGTGCCTTGAACATAGTAGGTCTTTAATCAATGAACAAAAGAGTAAATCAGTTAATGTTTTTAAGCACATCTATGTACAGACATTTTTTTTTTAGATGCCAGGAATATAAGGATAAAATATATTAAAAAAAAGAAACCTCATGTTAGAGAACAATAACCTGCACAATTTATTTACTATAGAATTTGAGCAGAAATGGTGATAACGTGAACTAGATTTGCAAGTAGTAGTTTGTGTGAGCCTTAGGACACTACAACATGAACTTACTGTGTTTTCTGATAGCTATACAACGTCTTAATATTTTGCTGTTTCTGACTTTCAGCTTTTTTTGTACTGATTTATTTGTTGCACATATAGCAAATAAATAGAATCAAAGTAGCTAACTTGAGAACATGATTTTATAATAAGGGTTTAGTTTCATTTCAAAGAAGGAACTTTTTTTAATACCTTTTTACATGAAATTAAATTCCTGCTGGGCATGGTATCACATGCCTATAATCCCAGTGGCTTGGGAGACTAAGGCAGGAGGATCACAAGTTCAAAGACAGACTTAGTAATTTAGTGAGGTCCTTAGCAACTTAGTGAAACCCTGTCTCATAATAAAAAAGAAAAAGGGCTGGGTTTGTGACTTAGTGGTTAAGCAGTACCACTGGTACCCAGTACCAAAAAATAAAGTATTCCTGTCATTGAAATATTAACCTGGGATGAGTCTCCCTGATGTGTTGGGCATAAAAGATCTGTTTCCATGAGAGATAAATCATATTTTTGAAATTTAATTTAAATGTTTGATAGTAAACAGAAGCATTGACCAGAAAAATAATTTTTTACACCAGAAACTATTTTTCAGCTTTTCATTGCAAAAATATTTAAAATAAGTGGCTTAAGGTTTAAGAGAGAGTTTTTAAATGCTCGAAAAGTTTATTTCAATAGAAAACAAACTTGAAGGTAGGCTTGAAGTCATGCTGTAACTCGTTAATTGCCACCAAAATTTTTATTGTTCTTTAAGATTTTTTTTGTTTTGTTTTGTTTTTGCGGTGCTGGAGATTGAACCCAGGGCCTTGTGCTTGAGAGGCAAGCACTCTACCAAATGAGCTATATCCCCAGCCCTTTAAGATTTTTGAGTAGCATAACTAGGAAAAAAGTATGATACTTAGTCTGAGAAAGTTTATAGTGATTTCTAAGGAGAAATTTAGCTGTGAAAGAAAAGAACAAGGCATAAATCTTTAAACTATTTTTTGTTTTCTAATGAAAGAGGAACTTGATGTTAAATATTTGTGAAGGATTTTTTCCTCATTTAAAAAGTCTTGAAATTATGTAGTGTGAGGGAAGTATCCACTGTTAGTGGCTAAGCTTTTTCAAGTACTGTACTTGTTTTTTTTTTTTTTTTTTTTTTTTTGGAACCGGGGTTGGACTCAGGGGCACTTGGGCACTTAGCCACATCCCAAGCCCTATTTTGTATTTTATTTAGAGACAGGGTCTCACTGAGTTGCCGAGGGCCTCGCTAAGTTGCTGAGGCTGGCTTTGAACTCACGATCCTCCTGACTCAGCCTCCCAAGTCACTTGGATTACAGGCATGCGCCACCACACCCGGCTGTACTTGTTTTATCTGTTCCTCTCCATTTGAAAAGTTTGTGAAATCATGTAGTACCAGGAAGCATTTTTTAATTACCATAATGTTAAACTTGTTTGTATACTGTGCTTCTCTTTTGTATTTTAGATCTCATGAATTACGATCCAAGATTCTTTCATTGCAGTTACTTCTGTCCATTCTGCAGAATGCAGGACCTGTTTTTAAAACAAATGAGATGTTTATTAATGCTATTAAGCAGTATCTGTGTGTTGCACTCTCAAAAAATGGAGTCTCATCTGTTCCAGAAGTTTTTGAGCTTTCTCTTTCCATATTTCTTACTTTGTTGTCAAACTTCAAGACACATCTGAAGATGCAAATTGAGGTATGTTCTGCATTCAGGCATTAAAGATTATACTATTGGATATTTCATTAGTTTCCTGTTAAATCAGATTATTAACACACACTGAACACTGGAAAGTTTTCTAGAATGTGAAATAATTGTATGTTGTAATGTACTTCTTTTTTTCTTCTCCATTCACCTATTAATGTAACACTTACCTGTGAAATACTAGATAGTAAGCACTGAGAATGCCAAAGGAACTAAGATAGGCCCCGCCTTCAAGAAACTTACGCTAGTTGAATGAGTAGTTTTAGCTCTCTTAAATTAATTTGGTCTTCACAATAGCTTTGCCATTGTATATATGTTATGTAATGCTGAATTTGGCAATATTTTAAAGAAAGTTCCAAATATATCCTGAGTCTGCATGTTTTTACCTCGTTTAAATACACTTTAAAAAATGTGATCAAGGGGTGTCCTTTTTGTGTTATATTTTAAGACTTTTTAAAAAATTAATTTTTGCTGTGTTTTTATTTTTTATTTTTGGAATGTTGGAAGTCCATTTATCTTTGAAAACAATAACAGTCATGTGCTTTTAAAATATTTTCAGAGATTTAGCATTAATCAAATTAGAAAATCTTTTAACCCTGTCTATACATATTATGCAGGTATATTGCTTCCTGATTTTTTATTTTCATCTTCAAATAATTCAGCATTTTAAAATAGTACTTTATGTTTTACTGATTTAATAGGTGCTTTTCCCAACTTCTTATTTGTTAAATTATTGTTTTGATTGAGACAGTGAATATTTTAGAAATACCCTTTTTTATGTTGGCCAGTTTTCACATTCATGTTAGACATGATATGCAGGTTGTATTTAATTTTTGTTAATTTTATATTTAATCCTAACTCAAGACAAAGAATTCATTAGCTTAAAAGAATAAATTGCTTTCCCAGAATTTTGAGATGGTTAAAATAATTATCCTTTCATATTTATACTGCATATGTCTATCAGATTCATTTAGAACATTGTTACAGGAATGAAACAGAACAAGGACTTCATATTTTACATAAAAAACAAAATTTGGACCATAGTTTTGAACACAAAGTGATGCCTATATGTTGTCAAGATTTAGAAGTTTGCCTATCTGTGAAAATAATACAAGACATTTAGGAATAATTTGCTATTTTTAATTAGATTTTTCTGCATTATCTTCAAGAACTACAAATAAAGAGACATTTTAAAAGACTTTTACAACTTTTACTTCTGAAACCAAAAGTCTTTCATTTTCTCATGAAACATTTAAATGATATTAGAGAATTTTGGAAAACTTTATGCATCAAATTATAGATTTTTAGACACTAAGACTCCCATAAGGACTCTTTATTAAACTGTGTGAAATATAAATTCTTATGGAACTAGGCATCATAAAGATAATTTGTGATTTCTATTTTCCTAAAAAAAATGAATTTAAAAGGAAATACTCTAAAAAATTTGCTGTTGACTCATAGATAATAGATTCTTATCTTAGAATTGTTATAATGTTGTTCTGATTTTTTTTTAAAGAGACCAGGTTTATTATACTCTTCATTATCCCTGAAGGGGAAATAATGAGAGTAAATGAGATGAGTGTAGATATGCTTTTGAAAATATTAAAGATACTCAAATTCAAGATGGGTTTTATTCTACTTGAAGAAAATCCAACATGTGATTTGCAACATGATTTGCAACATTCACGTTGTGAGAATGTTCACTTTAGAGTTTTCATAATATGATTTTTCCATGCCCATTAAATTTTATATCTATTTCAGAAAATACAGTTTATATATAACTTCTTAAGAGAAAATCTGTTACATGAACATAGTGCTTATAATAAAGCTATTCTCCATATATATTGTAGGTTCTCAGGAAATCATTAAAAGTTTAAATTTTTTGGAGGCCCTGTTGTTAGGCATGTTGTATTACAATAATAGGCTTTTGTTTACTTGCAATTTGATAAGCCATAGATAGTTACTAAAGTTTCTTTTTTTTTTTTCCTGTGTCTACATTATCTGTTATTTATTATGTAAGTCAGAGAGTTCTAACCTTTCTGCTTCTTGACATCATTAGAGGCTCTAATCTTTTCATGGTTTCACTTAGAAATAAATATCTAACAGTTCGTTTATTAAGCAGCTAGGGCCAAACAACTCAATAAATATTTGTCTTAACCTAGTATCTGTTTCAAAAAAAATAGTACACATAAATTCAAAAAAACAATGTTTGTTTCATTCATAGCTAGAATTCCTTACTACTGAGATGTGTGTGCCTATTGGACACTACTCAACTTCTTATATCTTTGAATCAGATTGGACAGTACCTCCTATTCTTCAGTAATTTTCACACAGCATTTGCTTTTTATCATAGGAACTACCATAACCCAGGTTTGCAAAGATAATGATGTAATTCAAAGGAATTTAGTGTTATCTGATAGAAACTGAACAGCTTTTTGAGGTATCCAACAGATGAATTTCCCTCTGAATTTTGTCTCAGAAATTCTCATGGTGCCCCTACAAGTTTGCTGCAAGCATTCTGAGATGACTTGATATCAGTGTTTGGAAACTGTGACTATTTAACTGTAATATTTATTGAATGCCTGTTTAAGTGCCCTGCAATGTGAACACAGTGCTTAGCAAGAAAGAAGTGGTTCCTATCCTTTTAGAGCTTCCAATCCATAGGAAGTATATACATTATGCAAGTAAACAGAAATATTCTGAGTTTTGGTGGGGAAAAACAGATTATAGGGATATCTAACCCTTGGGGGAGAAGGTGTCAGCCAACTTACATTATAAAAATGATTATTTCTGGATTTATGTATGTTCCATAAATGCTAATGTGTTGCTTTGTTTTACAGTTATCCCTTCTTAGGTTTCAGTCACCTCCAAAATAAATTTGAATGTGAAAATTCTTAGCTGCTAAATTGAAATTTACTTCATTAGGTTCACACCTTTGTGTATTAAATCATTTGGTATAAAGAATAGTGAAAAATAGTTTGGATGTAGTTTTCAGGCAGTAAAGATTTTCTCTTCTGTGAGTAATTAGGGAAATACACCACCATATAAGAACTAGACCCTTTTTATTGTTTATTGGAATACTAATTACATTTAAATCTAGGAGTAGTTAGGCTTGCCCAGTATTAGAATGTTTAAAAAGTATGAGTGGATAGAGTATAAATCAAACTCTTGGAGGGAATTTTTTAAAAAATGATGTGAGTTATTTTTTTGCATATTTCATTTGTAGCAGCTCTGTGATGGTAAACAAAAAACATAATGTGCAATGCTGGTAGTAGAAAGGCACCTACCCAAATTATTGTAGTTCCAGAGATATCAGAGAACTCAAATAGAGTTGAATTCCAGAGAAGCCTGGGTCCTAATCTCTGCTCTCCAACTTTAGGATATTTAGAAGTGATCACAAAACTGAATTCTAAGCAGTATTTTAAACAGAAGTTTCCCCCAATCACAGGTGTTCTTTAAAGAAATTTTCCTATATATATTGGAAACTTCTACCAGCTCATTTGATCACAAATGGATGGTTATTCAGACGCTGACAAGGATTTGTGCAGGTATTTGGAAATATCTTTATCTTGTTCTTATTACAAGGTATTTCAAAGACCAAATGTACTCATGTACTAGATGCATTTTGTTAAAATTAATACATTATGTTGTTACAGATGCTCAGAGTGTAGTGGATATTTATGTAAACTATGACTGTGATTTAAATGCAGCAAATATATTTGAAAGACTAGTAAATGATCTCTCAAAAATTGCTCAAGGAAGGGGCAGTCAAGAACTCGGTATGAGTAATGTTCAGGTAAGAACTTCAAAAACGTTTTCAAATTTAAACTTTACTGAAGAAGACGAATGCATTTTCTTTAAAAGATCTTTTTGTTTTTATTCTGTCTTTGAATTATTTTATAGGAATTGAGCCTGAGGAAAAAAGGTTTAGAATGCTTAGTGTCGATTTTGAAGTGTATGGTTGAATGGAGTAAGGATCAGTATGTGAATCCCAACTCTCAGACAACTCTTGGTAAGGAGACATTTTGAGTTATAATTCTTCATCATAAATGACCCTTTGGGGAATAGTTGCATAAACAGGTTCATGACATATTTCTTTAGCTGATAGAAAGCATTCTTATTATTCAAATAACTGGCTTTAAAATTATTTCTAATTTAGTGTGTTGATTTGTTGGAGATGTGGTCTTGCTATATTGTCCACCCTGGCTTCAGACTTGCAATCCTTCTGCCTCAGTCCCCTGAGTAGCTGGGATTGGAGGTGTGTGTCACTGTACCAGCTAAACTTGGTTAAAATTTCCAGTATTTTGAATATTATACAAAATATATCATATTTAATTCAGCTTTGTTATAATTTATAAAAGAACCTTAAGAAGGTTGAGTTGTTCATCTGTTTGATGTTTACAATTACTCAGAGAAAATTTCAAAACTTGAAAGGCTACAGTAATGTTAACTTAGCCAAGAGTCTTATGAGGAAAACTATTCCTCATGAGGCACGAGCTGATAGCAAAACTGTAGTGTATATAAAGCACTGTAGCTGCAAAAGGAATCCCTCCTAATGGTGCAGATTGTCCATGTGCAAATTATATGTTTTAATATTAAATATTTTATTTTAGCACCACTATAATTATCTAAACAACATTGAAATATATCACCTTATTCAAGAATTCATTTCTCTTTCACATTTTTTTCTTTGATAAATATGGTAGTAATCCTGCCCTCCAGTGGTTTCACTTTCCATGATTATAGTTATCTGAGGTCAACCACAATTTATGATGAACTCTTCTTCCATCCTGCTTGGGGCATGAATCATCCCTTTCTCTAGCATGTATTGTGTATGTGGCACCAATCTACTAGTCTCTTAGTGGCCTTCTCAGTTATCAGATCAACTGGCATGGTATTGAAGTGCTTGTATTCAAGTAACCTTTATTTTACTTAATAATGGCCCCAGAACCCCAGAGTAGTGATTCTCATAATTGAGATATGCCAAAGATGAGCCATAAAGTAAAAAGGTGAAAGTTCTTGATTTAGTAAGGAAAGAAAAAGAATCTCATACTGAGGTTCCTAGGGTCTATGGTACAATAAGGTATATTGAGACACTACATTCTCAAAACTTTTAGTACATTATAATAGTTCTTTTTTATTATTAATTATTGCTGTTCAATCAGTTTTTCTTCTTACAGGTCAGGAAAAACCCTCAGAGCAAGAGATGAGTGAAATTAAACACCCTGAAACAATAAACAGATACGGAAGTTTAAACTCCCTGGAGTCAACATCATCATCAGGCATAGGCAGCTACAGTACACAGATGTCTGGCACTGATAATCCAGAACAATTCGAGGTCCTGAAGCAGCAAAAAGAAATAATAGAACAAGGAATAGATTTGTAAGTGTCAAATTGTAAGGGGAAACTAATAATTCCAGAATTGTACCACCACTAGTCTGGGTTTCTGCTTAACCACTCATGACTTTTTATTCCTTTCTTATTACTATTTTCATTGAGTAAAATTGGGGTTAATTCTCTTGGATCCAAGAATTCTAATGACTCCTTATTTAGCTCTCCTTATTCATGCCATTCTAGCCCAAACAGACTCAATACCCAACCCAGCCCCTCTTATCATATAGATTAAATGAACTTCATCTGTTCAGTTTTGCCTTCTTCATTTAACTTAGTTATGACATCTCCCATTGTATTTCCTATTGAGAGGATAACTCAAAAAATGTTTAATACTAAACTTCTAATAATTAACATTGCTCCTTTATAGGTTTTATATCTCCTCCAGTTGTGTTATAAGCATATTGCTCTTATTAGAGATATGATCTTGTTATTGATTTCATTTTTGTTGTTGTTCATGAGGTAATCATCTCCCTTTTCGTTCCAACTACCAGACCCTGATCTTATGAAATCAGTTTTCCTGTAAGTTTTGTGATATCAGCCTACTTCTAGACTATTTCCTGTGTGAATATCACCATGCAGGCTCTTCCTAGTGGTTTGTTTTTGTTTTTTCCCCCAAAGAGATGCAATACGGTAAATCTAGTTACTTTTGTGGTAGAGTATTTGCCTAGCATGTATGAGGCCCTGGGTTCAGTACTCAGCACTTGGGGTGGGGGAATCTAGCTATTGTTATCTGTTTTTTAAAAAAATTCCCTTGTGTGTTTACTTGGTTTGCTGCTTCTGCTTTAAAGCATTCCTTCCTAATACTTTTAATCCCTTTCGTTGTTAACCTATTAAGTTCCAGGTTTTCAATTCTGTGGGTATTTCAACAAAATCATCACAGGTACATTAAAATAGGTTGGAAATCATAATATATATAGCTTATATATCCTTTATTATCATTAAGAATGACAATACAGATTGTCCTATAAATAGGACACTAGGACAATATAGTATCTTTTACACACACAGGCTGTTTTACAAATAGGACATTGGGCAAATTTGATATCCTTTCTTATATGATATATAAAGAAATGAATTTCATGACTTCAAACAAAGGGTTACATTACATTATTGACAATATATTGTCAGTTTTGCACAACATGGCTTGTTTTGTCATTGTTATCCTTGCCGTTTGAGAGTAATATGATTTCTCATGAAAATCTGTTATCTTAGTAGTAGGTTGAGAATATTATCCTTTCTTCCTTCTATTGGGTTCTCAGTGCTTTGTATTAGATATGCAAACTAGATGTCCCTTTTGAAATCCAACAAATTCATGAAATCTTTCTTGTTCACAAATTTGTGAATAGCCCATGCATTTACAGTACACGTGTGAGTTATTCAAGTTATTCAATGAATAAAAACTATTATCATTTTTCGCCTCTACTGGAAGTGGTCTATTTGGAAACCAGCCAATTGTTTTTGTCCATACCACCATTGAAATTGTTACAGGTATCCACTACCTTTGACTGAGGCATATCGACTCCATATTTTTTCCATCATTGAGCTCTGCCAAATGGTTTCACTGTATCATAGTTGGTTCCAACAATGACATATTGTCTAACTATTTTAAAATAAGAATTTCACCAAATCTTTAATCATATAACCCTACTGCTTGCTTTTTCATCAATGTTGTTGGTTTTAGAGGTTGCTTCTTTAGTCTTTTTTCCCTCATGGTGCCTATAAGTTGGAATACAGTATTTCCAGAGCATACCAACAAGTCAGAACCATGAATAGTGTTGAAAAATACAGCGTGACACTTCAGCATTTGTAGGATTACCTTACTCCCAAGCAAAGGATCATAGGGTCCTTCTTGAGGACTTTGTCCACAATACAAGTCAAAGTTAAAGCAATATCCTGATACTCTTCACAGTGCCCAGAATTTATAACTATATCTATGGGCTTCTGTCTTATAAATTGTTTCAGTGAATTGTGTCTATAATATCTGATAATAATTTCATCCACAAACATTCTTCAAAGATACAAAATTTCATGCATGACTTTAGAATTACATTTATTAAAGGATGAACTTACAAACCTTTACCTTTAATTCTCTTCTGCCATTCATTATTGTTGCAAAAAATGTACAATATTTATTAGCTCCTGGAAATAGTCTCTTGACGTAGCATTTTTGACAGAAGATACACCCAGATCATCATTTGACCAGTCGTTTCTCATGGAGGGTAGCTTGTGATAACCTGAAAAACTTAAGAATTCCTAAAACTGTTTTTACTCATTTACACTAAGTTCTTTAGATTGATTCTTTGAAATACTTCACACACATGCTAGGCAAGTGCTCCACTGCTGAGCTACAATCCCAGCCCCCAGTATAACCTTTTCTTTTCTTTTCTTTTCTTTTTTTTTTTTTTTGCAGTGCTAGGGATTGAACCCAGGGCCTTGTGCTTGCAAGGCAGCCACTCTACCAACTGAGCTATATCCCCAGTCCCCAGTATAACCTTTTAATTGGCTAACTTTTCTTTAGGCATTTCTCAACTTTACTAGAATAATCTTTCTCAAATGAAAAGTTTGTTTCCATTTTGTTTGCTCTTGAAGAATAAACCAAAGCTTGTGATAGCAGGTTGCACCCTCAGGATTTGGAGCTGCCAGTCTCTAAATTCATTTCCTGTCAATTCTCTGTCTCAGTTCTAAAAATGCAGAGCTATTTATTACTGTATCATGTTGTTCCATGGTATCGTTTATGAGTATGACTTCTTCTCTTTCTGTTTCTCTTTTTCTTTATAAAAGTTGTAATCATTCATCAAAATCCAGTGCTAGAATCACCTTCCACAAGAAATATATTGTGACCATCTCAGTTATTAGTCACCGCTTCCATGTTGTGTTCTTACTTTCTTCCATTTGTTCTATTTTTAAAATTGAGTTTTCTTCCATTAGAGTAAGAGCTTCTGGAAAGTGGGGATTATGTTTTATGTCAGTGAAAAATGTTTGCTTTTAATTAATAGAATGGCTGTGGTTGAATTAGAATACAACAGGGGATTCATTAAGAACATTCCAGACAAATAGAGTGTCTGTGCACCAGCACCAACAGAGAGGGAGGACATTTGAGGACTCTTATTCATTATGGCAGGGCAGGGTGAGGAGAGTGGCAAGAGGTAAGAGAGAGAATTGAGTTGAATCTGGATTATAGAAGGCCTTACTCTCCATGAAAAGGGGTTTTTGTCTTGTTCCTTTTGGCACTGACATGCTGATGAAGGGTTTTAAGCAGAGGAGTGGCATCAGATTTCTGTTTGGAAAGATGACTTTGCAGCAGCCTGAAAGGGTCAACTCAAATGTGGGCAAAACAAGACATAAAGAGATCATTTAAGAACTCTTGCAGTAACCCAGGCGACAGGTGATGAGGCATGAAAGTACAAAGAAAATTTGTAAGTGACATTTGATGACTCTTTAAACATATAAGGAAAGTTCCCTTATGAGTGGATCTGTTAAAGAGCATGTAGAAAAATAGTCTCTTCAGCTCCATTATGTTTAGGGAATGCAGTAGGATATATAGGAGCAGGTAAGAGAAAGGGAGAGAGAGATGCACTAGAACTATATTTGTTTTGTTTTGTTTTTGTGGTACTGGAGATTGAACCCAGGGCCTTGTGCATGCTAGGCAAGCACTCTACCAACTGAGCCATGTCCCCAGTCTGGAACTGGAACTATATTTGAGTTTTGCGTGCCATTCTAATCTGTTTGGACAGATAAGGCAAGGCTACTTGAAGATTAAGGGAAAATGTACATTGAAAAGTATGCGATAATTGGTACTCACATCCTTACTCAAAGTTCATCTACTATGTGGCATTGTTTCTAATCGTGTAATTGACCACTGTTGTTACGGATCAAAAAATATGTCATCTTAAAACAAAGTCTGTGAAATCACCTAGATCAGTGATAAAGTAGGCCTTCCATGTGAGGCTTTTTCTTTTGTTTCCTTTTGACTGGCAATTGAATCCAGGGACACTTTACCATTGACCTATATATCCCCAGTCTTTTTTATTTTTCACTTTGAGACCAGGTTCCATTAATTTACGAAGGCTAGCCTTGAACTTGGGCTCCTCCTGCCTAAGCCTCCCTAGTGACTGGGATTACATGTGTACCACCACACCCAGCTCATGTGAGACTCTTCTAAGAAAAAAAGAATAAAACTTGGTAAAATGTAGTAATTTTGTACGTTCGTGTATTGATTATCTTAAATATGATCCTGTGTTCTAAGTGCTATTGGAAAATCAATTTACTATAGTTTAAGATCCTCTTTTCAACTATTACAGATTGTTTTGTTTTTAATGTTCCTGTTAATATTTTGTTGTTGTTGTTGTTCCTGTTAATATTAACATCATTCTAGATTTAATAAGAAACCAAAGAGAGGAATACAGTACCTCCAAGAACAAGGGATGCTTGGTACCACACCTGAAGATATTGCCCAATTCTTACATCAAGAGGAAAGATTAGACTCTGTAAGAATACCATTTTATTTCATTTTTTTCCTGCAAAATTCTTTTTAAGTTATTAATACATACTATGACCCCTTTAAAATGCATTCCTAAATATGTAAGAAAATAAAACCTAAAAAACAACCTGGATTACATAGAATGTATGTTTATCTAAATATATAAATATTACATAAATTTTGCTTTTTGTATTTTCTAAAGATAGAATATCTTGATTTTAAAAAAATAAGTACATTGAGCACATTTAACTTTTATGTTTAAAATGGTTAACTTGGTAGTTAAAAACCTGTTGATGTTACAGATTTTTAAATCACTGCAAATGCAATGAACTGTTTTTAAATCACTGCAAATGCAATGAACTGTTAGAATATCAGTTTCTATCTTTTGTTTTTATGTTAGACTCAAGTGGGTGAGTTCCTGGGAGATAATGATAAATTTAATAAAGAAGTCATGTATGCATATGTGGACCAACATGACTTCTCAGGAAAGGACTTCGTTTCAGCCCTTCGCATGTTTCTTGAAGGATTCCGTCTTCCAGGAGAAGCTCAAAAAATTGATCGATTAATGGAAAAGTTTGCTGCAAGATACCTAGAATGTAACCAAGGGTAGGTAAGATTCTGATACTTCTTTTGTGAACTATATTCATGATAGTGTGCTAGGAAGAATCAGGATTTCAGAGATAATAGGACATAATCCCCTTCTCTTAAGAGAATTTGTTATCTACTATATAGAAATAATGTCACTAATAAAAAATTTTAATATGAGATACAACATAAATTCTAAGAAAATTAAAAGTGTTTTGGTTTGAGATGACTTACTTACAACTATGAAACAATAAAAGTTTGTAATAACATATGCATTTATTTTTCCAGACAAACACTTTTTGCTAGTGCAGATACTGCTTATGTTTTGGCTTACTCAATTATCATGTTGACCACAGACCTTCATAGTCCACAGGTATGTTTTCTTCATCAATTTTACAATAAGGAGTAAAAATAAAATACATTCTTTTGAATTCAATAAGTACTAGTTGAAATTTTAATCTTATATAGTTTAACTGGTTAGTTACCAAATTGGTATTTTTAGAATGGGTATATATTTTACAAAAGCAATCTGTTAATTCTAAGTAGACTTTTGAGTATATGCAAAAATGTCTATTTATCATTCCATAATTGACAGTTTTATAACAGTTTTAAGATAAAAGTTGTTTGTATATGCTTGCTGCAACAAGAAAAACCACTATACATAAACCATCTTTTTTTAACAATTCAACTTAAACAGTGGAGAAATCAGTGGCCTTCATAGTTACCAGTTTATGGCCAGTCTTCTAGGTATATCCCTTACTTCCCCCAAATAATTTTGAAGTGAATCCCAGATATCATATATCATTTCATCTGTATGTATTTCAGTATATACCTCTAAAAGAGAAATATTATATTTAAACCATAGCCACAATTAAAATTTATTTGCAGTTTGAGATTAAATTTTGCAGTACACAGATTTTTGAAGGGGGGGGATGTTCAGAGATGTTTAAGATTGGGTTGATATGGAAAGTATATGTTAACATAAGGTTGGAGAACTATGTATGATGTTATTCCTATTTTAAACACCAGAATTGAATAACTGTGAATGTGCCACAGATTGACTTGGTTTTTTTGTTTTTTGTTTTTTGTTTTTTGTTTTGTGGTGCTGGGGATTGAACCCAGGGCCTTGTGTTTGCAAGTCAAAGCACTCTACCAACTGAGCTAAATCCCCAGCCCGATTGACTTGGTTTTATATTAGCTCTCTCTCTTTTTTTAATAATAATACATTTAGATTGTAATCACTTAACATTTGTGTTTGGCATATTATTCACATTATGGTCAAAGCAGCTCATTTTGGCATTTTTATTATACAGTATGATTACTTTTTCCCATGGTGAAAGACAATCTATAGATAATGGTTTATTTAAATATCATTATTATCAAAGTTTTGAGTCTGAACAATATATCTTTATTTTTAGAAGATTATTCTTTTAAAGACATTTGGTTTTATAAACATAACCACTATCATGTATGACTATGCCATATCGTCCTAAACGTGGCAATTTGTTTTTTGTTTTTAAATGTTAAAAATTCTTTTTATATCTTTTCATAAGTACTCAGATTGTTAGAGTTGTTGAACATATACCAGTGAGGGGACCGTTATCTTAATGGTGTTTTGTCTTCAGGGTTAGAGATTTGTCCATGAAGTGTGCTTGGTATTCTAGTCTAGCGGTAGCAACTGCTTCTCAGACTGTTCCTTATCAGACCTAGTATCCATGTGCTGGTGTCCATACGAGTTCCTATGAAGCTAAGTAGTCTGTTAAAAAATTGAACTCATAATCTTGTCCCCAGGTGATTTATGAGTAAGAACCATAAGAACCATAAAAAGTAACATCATTTTTTAAAAATACAGGTAACTTAAAGGAATTATAAATCATTGTTAATTTTTTTCAAAGTTCAAATATAGGTGAATTTTAGCAAGCTATTTATTGACCTTATTCACCTAAAATATTTACCTTTTGTATATAATATTAATCAGAAGGTTTTTTTTTAAACAAACAAGGTATAATCAAAACATTTTTGTGTATGTGTGTTTACCTTAATGTCCGGTATTAACCACCAGTTTTGTGTGATTTAAACACTGAAATAGGCACAGCTTAATTCAGGTACACAAGAATAAAATTCTAGAGTGGAGCATTGCATAAAAGATGCCAGGAGAAGAAAAGTAGAATTTTGTTTTACCCTGCTTCCACAATTCTACCACAGCAGAAGTGTGCCATGGCAGGATTCTGCTCGTACCCAAATGTACAGACATTTTGCCATGCTCAGAATTTCCAGGTGATTTTTATATTCCCTTAGCTTTTATTGAGAGTTTCATTATTCTCAGTCTCTTTTTTTCCAGATGCATCTGTCAGAACTTCAGGGAAATGGCTTGCTTGCATTCATATTTTTTAGTACCATGACTCAAGATGAGTTTTTAAAGTCATTATATTCTAGGTCCTTATGCCCTTAATAATGAGTTCCATGGTAATATTTCTAGATTTTTATGGGGAAAGCACTCCTACTAGTGATTTTCTGCCACATTAGAAGGATTTTGCTTGCAAATAATGTGAACTTAAAATATATATGCCCCAATTTTATCCTGCAACTTATTGTTCTAAGAACTTTCATGGACATTTGTAAGAGTTATCTTTAGAATTGTTTTTAATTCTTTATGGAGAGTAATAGGAATATATTTCATTAAATATTTCTTCAGAGGTATCATAAGACTTCTGGGTTTTGTCTATCTGAATTTCTGGAGATACAGTATGAACACTTTTGCTAAACCAATTCCCAGGTTTGGTGATGAAGCTGCCATCTTACAAATTACAGTTTATTTAAGTAAAATATTCCTGTTTAGAACACTCTTAAATAAGAAAAAACATTTCCAAGGATACTTTGCACAGATCACATACTATTTTTCAGTTGTTGCAATCTCTCAGAGAGAATGTTACCTGATTTTAAACAAATTTCATCTATAGTTATTTTTGCATCTGCTGTTTTAGAAAATCAGCTTTTAATTTATTGGCAAAATGTTTATGTTCTTCAGCACTAATATTTGAATCTTTTTTATTCTGTTTCAAATAATTGTTGTGGCCTTAAAATAGAGTTCTTAAATCTTAGGCAAAAACAAAAAAATTCATTATCTAGTCTCCCTCCTTTCTTATCAGATACTCATATCCACATCAGAGCAAGGTGATTTCCTGTATGCCAAAATGGGTCTTTTCTATATTACCTTCATTTTTCCATGACTTCCTTTTTTTTTAAGGTATGTTTTGTTGAATGTTTTCTACTTTCAGTCTTCAGGGTATTTATAAAATCTCTTAAATATTCAGTTTCCTAAAAATGAGTGTATTTTTATTGTTAATTTCAGGGATTAAAATGATTTTTCCTATCTAGGTTAAAAACAAAATGACAAAGGAACAGTACATTAAAATGAATAGAGGTATTAATGACAGTAAAGACCTTCCTGAAGAGTATCTATCAGCCATCTATAATGAAATAGCTGGAAAAAAGATATCCATGAAAGAAACAAAAGAACTAACAATCCCTACAAAATCAAGTAAACAAAGTAAGTATCTGAATCAGTAGAATTCTGTTGTGTACAAGGGGAAAAACATGGGTTCTTAAAGGAGCTTTTTACTTGATTTAAAATAAAGTAACCCCATGTAAATTTGGGATAGACCCATGTTTTGACAAGAAGTATACAGAGTTTGGTGACATGATTGTATTTTTTTCCATATTCTCAAGAAAGAACACTGACCAGTGATGAATGAAAAACTAAATATTTGCACATTAGTTTGCATTTTAAATGTACTTGTTTAGCAGTTATTCTCAGCATGAATTTGGAGGCCAAAGAAATTGGTTAGACCACCCCCCAGTAAGATTTCAACTCTGTCTTATTTTCTGCCTCCCTTTCATCTGTAAACAACATAATTGTCTTTATATCCATCATTGAACATAAATGAAAGCTGAAAGTAACAGTGACTAGAAGAGGTGGGGAAGTTGGAAATGATTACTTCAGTCTACAAACTATGCCACTGTTGAGTTCCTTGATCTAACCAGTAGTAGGAGCCAACTGTGGACACAGTTCCGGTCTAAACACTAAGTACATGTAGGCAGTGGTGATTAAATTAGAGCTATGGTCTGTCTACTGGACATTCCTGGCCCTTTTAGGATAATGACTATAGAATATAGCCATAATATATATAGAAAGAGGATGACTACCTTTCTGATCATTTCTACTTGGAAGTGAAATCTCAAGCTTGAACAGATTACAGTAACTACTGACAGGAGAAAAACAGTAAGGTCCTTGTGCTCTATTTCTAAAAGTTGAATTGTTAAGAATCAAAGGCTAGGGAGATAGTGTCAGAAAGAATATAACATTTTCAAATACTATCGGGCATTATATTCTAGGAAATTTTAGTAAATTCACCCTCACTTTACAGATGAGGAAACATGTGTCCAGGAGATTAGGAAAAAGAATCAGAATCTATGAGCTGACTATAGTATAAAAACTTCTTTTCAGTTCCTGTCCCTAAAACAGAGAGATTAGGTGACAAAGCCAAATCTTAAACTAATTCATCCTTGGCTTACTCTGGTTGTTAGTGTTTTTTTCAGCTCTGCTTATAACATTAAGTATGTAAATCAAGCCTTCATTTTTATACTTGAATAGATACCTATTCTAATGTTCTTCCTCTTACCTATGTTATAAAATACTCGTATCCCTCTTTCTCTGCCCTCTCTTGTCTGTGATGGTAGGAAATCCATGAGAAACAGAAGGAAATGGTGATATGCTAAAAACAATAAAATTACCTAGAAGTGTTAGGGACAGTGTTTTCTGGTAACTCAGGACATCTTGGCAAATGCATGAGGTACAAGGATCCCTTTGCTTTTACCTCTTTTCTGCAGTTCTCCTATCACACATTTGAAATGTTCCCCTAACAGTTTCACTGTGACAGTTCACCTGCTCTCTCTCCTTTTTGTAGATTTTCCACTTACTCCTGACTCATAGTCAAGGAATTTTTTTTTTAATTTTTCACCATTTAAAAGTGAACAGTTCTGTTAACATTTAGTAATTTACAGTGTTGTACAGTCACCCCCTGTCTAGATCTGAAATGTTCCATTACCCCAAAATAAAGCCCTGAACCCATTATGCAGTTATTCCCCATTCCCTTTCCCTCTAGACCCTGGCAGATACCAGTCTACTTTCTGTTTCTGTGGATTTACCTATTTCTGGATATTTCATGTAAGGAGAATCATACAATATATGACTTTTTGTGTCTGACCTGTTAGGACCATTTTTACTTAGTGTTAATTACTGGTGTTTATTTGACAGTAAAACATTAAAATAGCATTTTAAATACTTAATAATGCCAATTGTGTTTCTTGTTTCAGATGTAGCCAGTGAAAAACAAAGAAGACTTCTATATAACTTAGAAATGGAACAGATGGCCAAGACAGCTAAAGCACTCATGGAAGCTGTGAGCCATGTTCAGGCACCTTTTACAAGTGCAACACATTTGGAGCATGTGAGGCCCATGTTTAAGGTTAGAATTACTAGTAACTTTTGACTGCAATATTCATTTTTTATAAATTTTGTTCAGCATATTTTTCAGTTAGGAAAGTATAGTAATATAGCACATTTGACCTGGAAGCAATAGCCTGTTACTTAAGGCATAGTGGATATAAATTAAAGAAAACAAGAAGAGGCATGCTCTATAAGTAATTAATAGGCACATGATCTTAGGAATTAGAAAACTTTTGAAGAATGATCATTAATCCTTAGCTTGTTTTTCTCTAAGTGAGTTGGACTGAAACCTTTAAGTTAACTCATATTTCAAAAGTGATGCTGTGTCTCTTGCTCTCTCAATGCTTCTAGCCCACAAACTGATATAAGGGTTCTGAGTGTGCCTGGAGCCCAGAAAGCAGGTTAAGGGTCAGAAGGGAATATCATTTGTGTTTGTGGGTTGATTAGTAAGACTGATGCTTACTAGTTCTTTGCATTTTGATTTCCCTTTACTTCTGCATTCTCCTATTCTGTCCTTTCTCCAAATTACAAAATGAGTAAGCAGTGCACCAAAAGAGTTGTAGAGAAATAGAGGGAAATCAGTTAATTTTGAAAAGATAAAGTGAGTGAAGCGTTCCAGTTCATAAGACAAGTCTAGTAAAATAGTCTGTGGAAACTGAAGATATTAATTCCAGTTGTCATTCTGATTCTAGCTGTATATGTATAGGTAGTAAAAAATGGCAAGATTTCTATACTTTCTTTTAGCTCTAATATTTTCTAATTCTGCCCCAACTTTAAGGTCTCTGTGTTACTAAAAGTATCTGTAAAAAGTTGATGAAGGCTTATGTGATAAGAGAGGGAGCTAGGAAGACAGTATTAAAAGGAATAGTGAAGTATAGCTGGCCATATCTTTTGGAATAATACAGAGAAAGATGTTGAAACAAATATTTCAATTATGGAATTTTTGAAGAGCTTTTGTTTTAAATAATTGTATACCTTTATTTTGCTTTTCTTTTCAGATAGCTTTTTTTTTTGGCGGGGGGTGGATGTTTGTCATTTTTAAACAAAATAAGAAATGTACCATAATCTGCTCAGAAAGAAAATGACTGTGTATATGTAGTACTTTTCTATCTTAAATAGTTGTGATCATATCATGTATAGAATTTTATATCTTGCCGTTTCTCATATAAGTGTTTTTCTAGTTCATTAAAAATTCTTCTAGACAATTTGTAATCTAGTCTCTGGATTAACTGTAGTTATCTTAACATCCTCCAAGCTAGAGTTAACAATCAATCTTTCACCAAGCTCGGTGGTGCACACCTGTAATCCTAGCAGCTCAGGAGGCAGAGGCAGGAGGATTGCAAGTTCAAAGCCAGCCTTAACAAGTTGGCAAGGCCCTAAGCAGCTTAGTGAGACCCTGTCTCAAAATAAAGTATAAAGTGGACTGGAGATGTGGTTCAGAGTTAAGCACCCCTGGATTCAATACTTGGTAGCACAAAAAAAAAAAAAAAAGAAAGAAAAAGAATCCGTCTTTCCCCTCAATGCCATTTCTACTACCACTGCCTTCTTCTAGAAATCCTTATTTCAGAGATATAGCTCAATGGGTAGAGTGCCTGCCTCGCAAGCACAAGGTCCTGGGTTCAATCCCCAGCACCACACACACAAAAAAAAGAAATCCTTATTTCTATCTTTGATCACTGTAGTATTCTCCTGTTATCCTTCAATCAACCTTTTTATTCCTCTATCCATTTACAAAGGCCATAGTGATTTTTTTTTAAATATAAAATGAAATGCCACTTTCTTCCTTAAAGCCTTTTTTTTTATTATCTCTTTTATTAGATTTTCATAACTGAATAGAAATAGGTAAGGCAGATACTATTTCACCTACTTTTATGACCTAGATTATTGAAGTTTAGAGTAATTTTGTGACTGCAGTGTCCCCTAGACCAATCAGGTACCTTAACCTGGTTTCCTGAATCTCCTTACATTGACTTTGAATGATGTTATGAAACCAAATACATCCAAGAGTCTCTAGAACTTCAATGGTCTGACTCCACCTGCCTCTCTGAATGTCATAGCTGGACCTCTTCTATCTCTTACTATTCTATAATCACATTAGCATTCTTCCAGTTTCTAGAATGTCTCACATTCTTGTCAGGGTGTTCATACAAGATATGTCCTTTGTCTAGAATGTTCTTTCAATTTTCTAAGTAATTTTCAATTTGAATATCATCTTTTCAAAGAGTTCTGCCTGACCCTTCCATTCTAAATTAGTTTCCTTTTTATAATATGCTATTCTTTTGCCTCATTGTATTTATAATGGTTTGTTAATTTATACATATATACAGCATATATATTCATATATTTGTGTGTTTATGAGTCAAGGGATTATGTTTGTTCACTTTTTCCAATATATAGCATAGCTCCTGGCTTGTGGTAATTGCTCAATAAATAAGCACTGGCCAAGGAGACTGAATGGTAAATTCCTAGAATGAAATTTATGATATTAAGGATATAAACATTTGGGGAGGGTCACTTTACTATTGAGCTGTATTTCCAACCCTTCTTATTTTTATTTTGAGGCAGGGTCTCACTCAGTTGCTGAGGCTGGCCTCGAACACAATCCTCCTTCCTCAGTCTCCCAAGTAGCTCCCAAGTAGTAAGTGTGTGCCCCCATGTTCAATGGGTATAAACATTTTTAAGAATTTTTTAATGCATTGAAAATTGTATTTCACAAAGGTTTATAAACAGGCAGTTTCACTGTCCCCAGAATATTATTTAGGTGTAATTTGATAAGAGAAATCATTGTTTTTGATTCTTAGTGAAGTTAAACCTCAGTTTATAAGTACTCCACTTCATATGCTTCTCATAGCATTTCTCTGTGGTGGCATCTTCAAGTATTATTCATAAAAAGAATATGAGTTTTGGAGAGATTAAGTAAGTGGCAGGGAAAAGACTAACAAGAAAATAGGTACTGTGGATTATGTTCCTTTGTTTAAAGATTATAAGCTTTTAATTCTAAATTTCTGGAGTTCAGAAGCAAAGCTCTTAACTGTTTTTCTTAGAAATGCTAAAAAACTTTATAGACCTTTGAAAAATTCCAGTTGTCATTTCTTTAGTACACCAGTAAAAACATTTTCATCTTCATGGCTATACGGATGCATAGTTTTGCTGCTGCTGCTGCTGCTGCTTTTTGAAAAACTTGTCATGGTAGAGGTGAAACCTAGGGGCTGACTTGCCACATGCTACTCTAGTGATTTTTGCTTCTTGATGACTTATTAAAAGCATTGAATACTCTTACATCAGATATTTCAAAGTATATGTTTTGTTTTGTTTTTTAATATGTTGTTTTTGTTGTCGTTGTAGATGGACACAATACCTTTTTATTTATTTATTTATTTATTTATTTATTTATTTATTTTTATGTGGTGCTGAGGATGAAACCCAGTGCCTCACATATGCTAGGAAAGCATACTACCACTGAGCTACGATCCCAGACCTCAGGGTATATGTTTTGATATTAGGATTTTCCATAGTCAAAAAATAACCTTGGTTTTATATAAGCTTTATTAGGTCTTCAGAGTTTTGAGATTAGATTTTTAGTATTGTCTTCCACAATGTGTAATGAGGAAAGATTTTATTAAACTTTTTTTTTTAATATTGTCTACCTAGGAACCAGAGATTTCACTGTCTTGATGTAAAACATTTTTAAAAAATAAGCTAAATGATGTCCAGGTTTAAAGAAAAGAAAATAATATACTTTGTTGCAAATAGGAAAATGATTAAAAGGATTTTATTGGAAATAAAGAGTCTGAATTATCTCTAGGATCAAAGCTTGCAAAGAGAGATGATTTCTCAAGTCAGGGGTAAACTAATATTTTTTACGAATATTCACTGTTCCCAACTTTTATCGATATGATTTTATAGATGCTGTTCTTAAAATATATACAAGGTCATCTACTGATTTTGTGATCTTTCCCACTTAAGCTCAGACAGCATTTTATAGTTTGCCCCCCTATCTCTAAGAAGGCATTCGAGATAACTATGCCATTTTTAACTTTTTAATTTTAAACATCTTTAATTTTTCTAGTTGGCCTGGACACCTTTTCTGGCTGCATTCAGTGTGGGTCTGCAAGATTGTGATGATACTGAAGTAGCCTCTCTTTGCCTAGAAGGAATAAGATGTGCAATCAGAATTGCATGCATTTTCAGCATTCAGGTAACACAGAATTTTACTTTCATAAGTCAGTCTGGAAAACACTGATTATTTATGTTGATATTGTAGTTCAGTTTACAATACATTTTAATATGTGACATTACAAACATGTTAAATTTGTGATAGAATTTAATTGAATATTAATGTTTAATTTTTGGAAACTCTGATGGAAGGGGTGGTTCTGTACTGATCTTTCTAAAATTTGTTTCTTTGATTACAATTTTTTCCCTATAAAATATTAGCTGTATAAAAACTTTCCAAGACTTTGAATTTCTATATATTAGAGTACTTATTTAAACATGTTATTTGTTCACACTTATTGAATCATATTGTACATTGTATATGTATTTATTTTTATATTATGACTTAAGCCTGAGAACAAGTTATCTTTAAGGGAATCAAGTATCTAGTACATACATATAAGAAAATGGCCCTATTAGTGTATATGCTGTACTGAGGATAACTTTTAACCAAACTTTTCTGTATTCTTTTTTCTTAAACCCATTTCATATTTAATTGTGAATGTTTTGGCCTAGTACATAACAAAGCACAGTTTAGCTGTACAGAAAAAAATGAGCAAGTTTATAAATCAGGATTTTGCTAATCTGCATAGTACTTAAAACAGAAGTACTCAATAAATATTTTTTTACTGTATGAATTCGTTACCACCAAAATCTCAGCTTGAACTGATGCCTCCATTGCTTTTGAATTTTAGAAATTTATACCACCTTTTCAGTTTTATCATTTTAAAATATTTTGAGGCATTGTGTGTAATTCATGATGTAATTTATAAAAACTAAACAAGGGCTTGTCAGTAAGGAATTAGAGATGAGTCAGTCTGCTGTATTTACAACCATGTAAATATAAGATTTCTTTCTCTCTTTTTCTTTTTTTAAGCTGGAAAGAGATGCATATGTCCAAGCATTAGCAAGATTTACCTTACTTACTGTGAGTTCTGGTATTACTGAAATGAAACAGAAGAATATTGATACAATAAAAACACTTATCACAGTGGCTCATACAGATGGAAATTATTTAGGAAATTCGTGGCATGAGGTATAAATATTTTATTTTCAACTTTGCAATTTGGTTTATAAAATGAGCATTAGCTAAATATTCTGTCACTGTCAAGGTTAAATGAGAAGTTACATTTAAAATAAGTACATTTTTATAATGATTTGTAATTAAATCTATGTTTAAATCCCAGCTGCATATGTTTAAATATTTTATAGGATATTTGAAACATAGAATTTATATTTTCTTCTTTTTTTAATGAAGATTCTGAAGTGCATCAGTCAGTTGGAGCTGGCACAACTTATAGGAACTGGAGTGAAACCTCGATACATTTCTGGAACAGTGAGAGGCAGAGAAGGATCTCTGACTGGGACAAAAGATCAGGCTCCTGATGAATTTGTAGGTCTGGGGTTAGGTGAGAATTTAAAAAATTTTTTTTACAAAGTATCAAAAATTATTTTTAAACTTTATTATAAATCACTTTATTGTAGCAATGAGATATAATTAGAGAAATTAAATAAAATACCCTTCATCTAATCTTACGCAAGGTAACTAAGTAGGAAGCTAAGTCTTTCTGGTTTGCAATTAAATTAAATGACTCTTAATCTCAGCCTCTTACTTGGGACTGGGAGAAGGGTACAGTTAAATTATCTGTGTGAAAGGTAATATAAAATAATAGATAGTGGGGGCAACTGAAGGAAGTATTCACATTCATAAATTTTAAAAGATCCTATGCAGGCTACCCAAACTCTGCTGCCAGTATGGAACCTTTACCTACGGTTCCCCTAGTGCTCAGTATGGCCAAGAATTTCCAGATTTAACCCAATAGAGCAAAAGAAAATAATAGCAAAAATAGATGCAGAAAAATCGAAGACAATACATTTTTAATCATAAGTGGAAGGAACTGCATCAGGGAAGAAGCAAAGTTTAACCTTTGACCCTGAGTACTATATTTCTGGGTTTGAATTCTGTATTGCTATCTGACTGAATGTGATATTACTTTAACTATTTCTCTGGTTGGGTTTCCACTTTTGTAAACTAAAGGTAATATCCACTCATAAGATTGTTAAGATTAAATATGAATATATATGAATGGATTTAGCACAATTGTTAAGCTATTAGATACTTATGGAAATTGTCCATCCTCCCTATACCACCTCCAAACGAGAACATATTGAGGCGTGATTTAAAGAGAACAATAAGGAATATGCTTATGATCCAGGGATATTTGCCTTTTAAGACTTTGCATTGTAACATTACATTTCTGGACATGTTTTATCTTTTAGCAATTTCTCTATTGCTGCTAGCAGGATAAGTTCTTAGGCAATCTAAAAAGATTTCAAACCTGGAAAAGGATCCTTAGGGGAAGAAGTAAATACCAGACCCATGTTGTGGCTTTAAATGGAACTGAGAAAAATTAGTTTCTGGTACTAATCCTACTGCGTCAATTAACAGTGCAGTTTGTCTCACCCCCAAATATTTTCAGTCCGCAGTTGGTTGACTCCATGGATGTGGTAACCCATGGATATGGAGCACTGATTCTGTATATTTATCCAACTGTGCTGAAAGTTTGAATTTCACTTTTTGGAAACTTGCTATTTTTAAGAATTACATAGTATATATAATTTTTTTAAAAAAAAATTTTCCAGTACTGGGGATTGAACCCAGGGGTGCTGTACCACTGAGCTAAATCCCCAGAACTTTTATTTTTATTTTGAGACAGAGTTATTGCAGAGTCTGGCCTCAAACTTCTGATCCTCCTGCCTTAACCTCCCAGGTAACTGGGATTATAAGTAGGTGCCATTGTGCCCAGCTTAAGTTTAAAATTTGAATTTTATTGTTTTTAAACAGAATTTTTAAAATGAATGTTATTCTGTTTTTAAAAAAATAATATTTGAAAATGCAATGGCTTGATCTCATAAATGTTTAGACAATACTCACAGCACATACATCTTCACTGCTTAGTCTAAATAGGTTTGCTTTTGAGAAATTTGGTGAAACTAGACTGTTTGATTATAATATTGTCATACAATTATTTGGAAAGATTTCACATATTTGTGAAATGAATGCTTTGAATTCCTAATCATTTATATATTCTTTAATTCCTTTAAATAGTTTTAATGATAATTATATTGTATTAAATATTTAAAAAAGTATAGAAAGTTCTAGAAAGGACATTTCATTTGCTATACAAAAGCAGATTGGCATGCTTTTCTCTCATAGATTTTTCTTCATTATATTCCTATGATGTGTTATGTGCTCCTTCTAATATTCCTTGATAACATTTCCCTACCACCCCAGTTCTGTCACTTACTTCAGGCTTTCATCCTTGCTGTCTTGTGTTAAACAAATAAATTCTTAATTTGTGTCCCTGATTCCCATATCACTTCCCATTTCAGTGTTCTCTAAATACTATTGAAGTTATTTTTTGGAAAATATATTGAAGTGTGTCAGTCTTCTAAGAGATCTAATATTCTCAAAAGTAGTAACATTAAATGTGATAGTCAAAACTCTTCACATTCTGTCTTTACAGCTTCATCTTCTACTTTTTTCTTCCTTCTCACCGACCAGATTCTCTGTTGGGGCTACCGCCAACTATAGTGAAACATGATGTGGGCTTACATGCTTGCATTACTTTATATAGTTACCCATTGTAATTTGCTTTTTCTTCTGCTTTTCCACATGGTCATCCTACTAGGTTTCTACCTTGAATCAATATTTCATCATATGTGGAAACTTTCCATAGCCAACGCCCCATATGTTACTTTTCCCTGTCAAAATCAGTTCTTATTTTTAAGCAAACTTACTTTTAGTTCATTTCAGCCATGAAGTAATCATTAAATTATATTGAAGTTTGCTGTAAACATACCTGCTCTCCTAATAAATTAACTCTGTGAGGAGTGTGATTTTCTTTTTCACACTGTTCAGTTCCTGTTATAGAATTTGAGTTCATCTGATTTAAATGACTTCTTATCTGATTAAAATGACAGTTTATCTGCTATGTTTGCATTCAGAAGGGCATTTATTGAGTGTTTGGTCAGTTGTATCACCAAGTGTTTGTCAAGCACCTGCTTTGAATTTAATATTGAATAAGGTAGGAGAGTATCAAAAAAGTATATGACTTGATTGCTAACCTTCAGGGAACTTTTTATCTGTGTGATAAGGCAGCCTTGACATACCTAAAATAATTTGCATGAAACTGAAAATAATTCTGATTGGAGTATACTTATTAAGTAATTGCTTAGTTCAGAGCCATGTAAGAATAATGAAGAGGAATCCTTCATTGAGAACTCAAATTGAGTTTTTGATAGTTGAGAGAGAGCATGACTAGAGACTCATATTGATTAAAATACTGAAGAGTAAGTGCCTTAATTACTAGGCTACAGTTTATATTTTATCCTGTAAATAAAAGTAAACAGAATAAAGGTAATAATTCAAAAGTATTAATCTGGGAGGAGAATGAAGGAGAGACTGAAGAGGGAAATAATCAGCAGTAGCAAAGTAATTCTGGTAACTATTCAATAATCCAGTTCTGAGATTATGAAGTCCTCTGCTAATTAGTAATAGAGACAAACAGTATTTAAAACAAATCAAAAAAAAGATTAGTGACCAGTTGAACGTTGATGATGGAGGAGGGGAAGGATATCAAAGATAATTTTAAGGTTAGGATTTGAAAACTGGGGATATTATTATTTCACTATCCAACATTTGGAACCACTTTTGGGGATAAAGATAAATGATTCTTTTAAATAAGAGAAAGAAATACGGGTTGAATTTCCAACAAGCATTAGATTGGAGATTAAATAACAGGAAAATTTTAATTATATGGAATTGGAATCATCCACAGAAGGTATCACTGGAATTGGGATTGGTGCTGCATTTCATAAACGTTAAAGGATATAAAGTCTAATTGTCATTAATTTTGTGTTCTAAATTTACAGTGCCCCTAATTGGTGTGATCTTTGCTGTTTGGGCCTTAAAACTGTGTCTTATATACTACTTGTAGACCTCACTAAGCATATTTGCCCTTGACATATGTCACTGCTGCCCAAAGAATTGTTCACCCAAAACCTTACTTTCATTGAAAAATAATTAATTTTAGAAATGTGTTTTAGAACTATAAGTGTATTCTTCCACTAAAATAATTATTTTCAAACTGAAACATCTCTCTTTTATGTGTGCTAGTTGGAGGAAATGTGGATTGGAAGCAGATAGCAAGTATTCAGGAATCCATTGGAGAAACCAGTTCTCAAAGTGTTGTTGTTGCTGTAGATAGGTAAGATATTCATTTTCTTCCCTTTGCAGATGAGTCCTATTTGAATTTGTGGCATTTAGATATATTTTGCTCATTAAAAAAAGTGATTGCCAAAATAATTTTACTAAAGTAAATAGACTGTATTATGATAAGCCATGATTTAGATAATGAAGTACATATAATAGATGGGAAGAAGGTAAAACGGTGTGAAAATTTAAGTTATGATAGGTATTAATGGGCATTAGAGAAATGGTAAACTTGATAAAAAAGAACTTAACTATTTTATTTCTTTTATAGAAAACATTATCACTATCACTCACTGAAATGCAGGATAATTTATCTTTCTGGTTACCTCATGTGAAACTGCAATATGGATAAAAATGAGTTTTATTGGAGATTTTCATAAACTTTTTTGCAAAGAACTTCAGAACTTATACATTGTTAGGTATTCCCCATTTTAGCTTGTTTTCTAAAAGAAAACACATACTATGGTTTATTTTACTATGGAATATTCAGATTTTAAAATGCCCAGCATGTAAAACCTTATCTTCTAGTATTCTTTTGAGGATGAGCTTTTCCCAGATCAATGCCCCCCAAATTTAAAATCATCATTTTATAACACCAAAATTTAATTTTTTTAACCATTTGTGTTGGAAACTTTCAAAACTATATAATCTTTTCTTAATAGCCTGAAGGCTAATGCTGACTCATTATTTTCTTTAGATAAAACCTTTTTGCTCTAAGTCGAGACAACTAGAATATCCAGTAGTTACTGACCTTGAAATCACTCCCTGAAACTTTTTCCTTGAAAAGAATTCTTAACATGCATTTGCTTTCTGGGTTGGTTTTGTGTTGTTGTTGTTGTTTTTTAGGAGAGAGGGATCATTCATCTGGTTCTTGTGAAGGTTGAAGAAAGATTATATTATGCCTACTATACATCATGAAGGCTTGCCACATGTGTTATTTCACTTAATCCTTTTACTAGCCTCCTGAAATGAGTATAAATTGATCCTGTTTATAAATGAGGAAACTGGGACAGAAGACATTTAAATAACTTGGCAATAACAAAGCTAGTCTTCTCTTGATTGCTGTGATAACTCTTTTATTCTTTCATTTTTAGAGAAGTTTGAGGGGTAGATCCTGCCTATCAGGCAGCATGTCTCTTGTCTACCTTTCTGAACTCTTCTCTGCCTTTCTGCCTTTGTGTACAACTTCAGAATTCTGTAATAGCTGTCTTCTGCTATCAGGTTATCTTCCAGTGATTTTCTTGCCTTCTGGAGAATCATCTTACTGTATTTATGAGACTCTGTTTAAGCATTATAAGAATCTACTTGGGCAAGATTTAACATTTTTACCTTCTACTTCTTTTTCCATAGGATACTTCATATGACCATACCTCATTTTAATTTGTCCTACTATCCACTGTTCTGTTATATAAGGACATGTCACTCATCTGAGCAAATTATACATCTGTTTCAAGAATGTATGCTATTTCAGGGGAAACTTTACACAATTCTTTTAGTACTTTGTCATCTCAAATCTGCAAATACAAATCTAATGTCCCATTTTATATAAATTTAGAATTAAATTTTAGCTTATAGTGAAACCATTAAAAGGTACCTCTTTGATTTAGTGTAGGGTTTATTCTTGTGTATTTCACTTTCTCATTAAATTTCTTCTGATTTTCTTTCTGAATGTGTTGTATTTTCATCCTGTATTCCAACTCTAGCCCATAAACTCACTCATTGAGATAATCCTGGTAGGTAAGACAGTAGTAAGAATATTATCAGAAATCATCCAGGAGAGTTCTGTACTTGTTCAGCAAACAGTCTTTTTTCCTGTCCTCTTCAGCTTGTTGTTCTGAGTACTGTCATCTGTTATCCCAAATTTAGGAAATAAAAAGTAAAAATTCTTTTATGTTTAATTCTTTATAGATTCTTAACCAACTGAAAAGAAATGTGATTCCATGAAAACTTTTAAGATGATAAAATTTTCTAACTTTCTATTTTTGTATGAGAAATCTAGTGGTAGAGCACTTGGTAGCATGCACAAAGCCCCAGCATTGCTAAAAAAAAAAAAAAAAAAAAAAAAATTAAAAACTAATAGACACTTTAATCTAGTACCTGACCCTCCTGCATTTGCATATGCAAAAATGATTTATTTCTGAAAAGCTAAAAATGTTACTTAGCACCAGAGTTTTTGTTTTTATTATTGTTTTTTAAAACATATTAGATCTAGCCTTACACTGGCACACCTCATACTTTGGAACATTGTCTCACCTATTAGAAAATATGTGCAGCACATTGCAACTGAGTTTGCTTATAAATATCTTTCAGTTAAGTCTAAAAAGTAAATGTAATCTCTGATGTTTCACTGTGAAAAACCTTTTACAGGTATGGTAATTCAGGCTGCTTGTGTGTTGCATACAGTTTAGAAATTTTTTTGCAGAAATTTTGCCAACCATTTTTTTTGCACAGGGGTGCAGAGGAATTGGTATTACAATATGGATAAAGTAGTGAGCTTACCAGTTTTTCCCCCTCCTCATGCTTTTTAGGACATGTCTTTTAATATTAGTAAGCAAGACTTTTATACTTTCGTCCTTTTGACTATTTCATAGACTGATTTTGTGAAACCTAGGTCTGTTCTCCTGCCTTAATATATTAAGGCTTAACTTTAAATGCCTCCACAGACTGCTGTGCCCTCCCACATGGCTTAACTTTAGTGGAGCATTGCTAGAAATAGAGTGACCCCTCAGATGCTACCAAAGTGAGTAGGAATTTGAATGCCCCTACCCAGGATGCATGCCCCCCTACCTTCCACCGTCACCCCAAGTCTACAGAACCTGTCTGACTGCTGATGGTAGTTCTCTGTCCTTCTTGCCCTGTTCTCCACCATTTCATCACCTTCAGAGTTTGTTGCTTCCTTTCCCTGTGGTTGCCTATAATCTTCATCTCTGTTTCTGTTCTATACCTTCTACACTTTGCCATTTACTTTCTCTCAGTTAAAAGTAAATCCTTTCTTGTTTATTTTGTGTCTTTTCCTGTCATTCTTCATTACTATTTAATTTTGACTCTGTGGTGTGGTTTGTTTATAGCCTTTGCCTTCCCTGGGAATACCTATAGTTGGAGAGAATCAGCTGACCCACAGCTGTTATAGTTTAGTCTAGAGGTTTTCATTTTTGCTCATGTGAGAGCTTTGTAGGCTTTATATATTTTTAAATTTCTGGGTTCATTCTAACCACTGGATTAAGTGGTACACTTGATTTTTCCCCTATGTTGTTTTTTCTGCCAGATTTTTTAATTACAGGTTCATTCTACTGAAAAGAAGAATATAGACTATCTGAAGACATTCCTTTCAAAGGAGCTCAGCTTTTGAGTTTCCTGTCTTGTTTTTGTTACTTATTGCCTAGATACACAAACATTCAAGGATATTGAGGTTAAAAGATCATGGTATGTGAGAACATTCAGATTGTAGTAGTAAACAAAAACTAGAATATATTTATATTTAATTCATGTTTTGTTCAGGTAAGTATGAGGTAGTGTACAGAAGTAGTTAAGAGAGTAGGCTCTAGAGTTAGCCTGTCCTGGTTTGAATGTTGACTCTAACATTTAACTAGTTCTGTGACTTTGGGGAAGTCATTTAATATCTTTTTGTCTCAGTTTCTATGTTTACAAAATTGGGACTATAATATTTCACAGGGCATTTTTGTTTATTAAATAAGTGAGTGTGTGTGTGTGTGTGTGTGTGTGTGTGTGTGTATAGCACTAGAATAGTACCCACCTTGTTATTGGTAGCTGTTATTATTACTGTTATTTTTAAGCTTAGTATTTGACCTGCTCCTGCCTTTAAGGTATCCTTTTTATCCTGCAAATCATACTGTATGCATTTTTAGATTGAGGAATATTATCCAACCCGTAAATATTTAGTCACATTAAACCCTTGCTTACCAACTCAGAATATGGGGAAGAATACAGATTATAGAAAGAAAAAATACTAATATGTTTATGCTGAAATTTTTTGTGAAATTGAAACACAGAAAAAGAAGTCAGCAAAGAAAACTGGGCAAAGCCAGCTAGGATAGTCTATCAGTGTCCTAAAGAAGTGACTAAGCCATTTGCTTAAACTAAGACTATTTGCAGGTTTATATCTAACCATAAATGGATTTTCTAACAAATGTATATTATGGCAATAAAGTATATATGTGTGTGTGTGTGTGTGTGTGTGTGTGTGTTTTCTTTCCCCCAGTACTGGGGATTGAACCTAGGGGCACTCTACCACTGAGCTACATACCTAGACCTTTTTATTTTAAGACAGTCTCACTAAGTTGCTGAGGCTGGCTTGAAATTTGGGATCCTCCTGCCTTAGCCTCCTAAATAAGTGGGATAATTGGTATGCATCACCATACCCAGCATTTTTTTTTTTTAAGAACTTGCTTAATGCTAGTAGATAAATCAGGTAAAATGAAAAAGTCTTCATTTCGTAGTGTACTAGTTCATTGGTTTTGCAAATTATTTTTCTTTTTCTTAGAATCTCATCACATACATATATGATATAAATCTAATAAAATTACAACTATATGTATTTACTCTAGTAACATTGGATATAAACTGATACATTTGGACATAGGAGGGAAAAATATTTGAACTGCTATTGTTACTCAACTGTATGATGAAAAAATGTTAATTTACTACCTGATTTGTTTTCCCCTAAAACAGATAAAAATGGCTAACACCCCAGGCCACTTAACTTTTGAATTGACATAACAGGAGTAAAACTTTATAAATTTGTAAAACGTATTTTATTTTCCCCAGAATATTCACAGGGTCTACAAGGCTAGATGGAAATGCTATTGGTAAGTATGTATATTTGTTCTATTTACAAACAGGCCCTTTGGCTAAAAGTTTTTAAGTTGAGTTAAAAAAAGTACATGTATTTTTGTTACAGTGGATTTTGTTCGTTGGCTCTGTGCTGTGTCTATGGATGAATTACTTTCCACTACACATCCGAGAATGTTTAGTCTACAAAAAATAGTAGAAATATCATACTACAACATGGGAAGAATAAGATTGCAGTGGTCTCGGATTTGGGAAGTTATTGGAGATCATTTTAATAAGGTATTTGAATAATTCCAGCATTTATTGACATTTGTGATGTTTTTGTTTACATTTGTAGTATTTTTCTTCGTTTAAAATTGAGATTTCTTTCCTTCCAAGCATTTGCCTATTACTTTTTCATAATTAAGTTCAGAAAACCCTCTGAGTTCTGTTCTTCTTTTAGAAGTGATTGCTTAAGGTTTTAAGAATTTAGTTAAAATATGTTAAGAAATACGTTTTACCATACCAAGTGTCTTTATGGAGACTTAGGATTTACCTACTTATGCTGCTGATTTTCACCACTTACATTAGCATCTTGCTTTTTTATTGCCATTACAGGTTGGCTGCAATCCTAATGAAGATGTAGCTATTTTCGCAGTGGACTCTTTGAGGCAATTGTCAATGAAGTTTTTAGAGAAAGGGGAGCTTGCAAATTTCAGATTTCAAAAGGATTTCTTAAGACCTTTTGAACATATAATGAAACGGAACAGGTATTATGTTTATTGAATTGTTTAATACCAGAAAAAACTTTTTATTTTCTACAATAGGGTTAAAAATAGAAGGGGAGAGGGACTCATGAGTTTTATCTGTATGCGTATCCAAGCAATTATGTTAATACTTTAGGTCTCCAACAATTCGAGATATGGTTGTACGGTGTATTGCACAAATGGTTAATTCTCAAGCTGCTAATATTCGGTCTGGATGGAAGAACATATTCTCTGTATTTCATCTAGCTGCATCTGATCAAGATGAAAGCATAGTGGAACTTGCATTTCAAACAACAGGGCACATTGTCAGTGAGTATTCTTTTAACTACATTCAAGAAAGAACAAAAAAGCCTAATGTATTTAGATAATAATTCTAGTACAGGTAAGATTAAGGGCTTTGTTTACCAAACTTTGCCTACAGAACCAGAGTAAACAAATAGTTCATTTTTATAGTGAACACTGAGTAAGGGTTTTCTGCATGGCATGAACCGCAAACACTTTCCATGTATTTTCTTTAATCTTCAAAACTGAGGACTGGGGTTGTGGCTCAGTGGTAGAGTGCTTGCCTAGCATGCGTGAGGCCCTGGGTTGATCCTCAGCACCACATAAAAGTAAAATAAAGGCATTGTGTCCCTACAACTAAAACAAAAATATTTAAAAAAAAAAAACAAAAACCAAAAACTTTGCATATCTTTATCCCCACTCCTTTTTAAAAATAGATTAGGAAACTCAGGCACAGAGGGTTGAAGTAATTTGCCTAAGGTCATAGAACTAGTAAGTGATGGAGCCTTGTTTTTGACCACTACATTGTACAACTTCCTTTGACTTTCAGGAGTACTGAAATACTAAGGATATAAATTAAGCCTGAATAGAAGACGATAATGATGACCATCGTCAACATCAAGAGTCGTGACATTATTGTTAGCTATCACTTATTCAAGTGTTTGAATTAAGTATTACTCTAAAGCTTTTAACTTACAATATTTTATGTAGTGCTTACTAACTGTCCTGTAAGGTATTATCTCTCTTTTATAGGTCAAGAAGCAGAGAGTAGTTACTTGGGCATATTTGTTCAACAAAATTGATTCAGTACAACTGTGTTCCAGTCACTTCATTAGGTGCATGCTTATAGTGTAATCAAAATGGACATGTTTCACTTGTTTCCCTACTGAGGACAGACTTGAAACCCATACTTGTTGGTTATGTTAAACCAACATAAGAAGTTCGTATTACATTTAGAGGTTGATGTATATAGGGAATGATTAGAAATGATTGAAAAATTATAGTCATCTTGGTATATTTTTTCTTTCTTTTAGCCCTTGTATTTGAGAAACACTTTCCAGCCACCATTGATTCTTTCCAGGATGCAGTAAAGTGTTTATCTGAATTTGCGTGTAATGCCGCTTTCCCAGACACAAGTATGGAAGCAATTCGACTTATTCGCCATTGTGCAAAATATGTGTCTGATAGACCTCAGGTATAGCATCATTTAGTAAACAAAATTTTCCTAAGTACTTATTTCCAATTAGAAATCTTAATTTGGGAATTTGAGGGTATATGAAGCATTTATTTTTCAGTGAACTGAAAAACAGTCTGAGGTTGATTCGATTCTGAGCTTTGAAGGTTACCATTATAGAAGGTGTCATATTTTTCTTTCATATGTATTCACTTGTTTAATCTTTATAACAACTCTTTGGGTCAGATAGTGTTATGCCCTCTGTAGATGAGGAAACTTAGACACAGAGGAGTTTTTGTGTGCCATTCCCTGTAGTTTTGGTTGTTTGCTTATGTTCTGCAGCACTAAAGTTAACTAACTGAATAAGTATAGGCTTAATCTCTTATTCAAAAGTTGAATTGATAATCTGGCTGCCAGTGTTAACTTGCATATCTGAATCAATCTTTGTAAGCATAAAGAAAATGATACTTCATAGATTTGGCAGTAAGATTTTACTGCTCACAGACTTGCACTTTTGGAGTGCTTAGTACTGTTTACATCAATGCATTTAACCTTCACACCTTCCCAATGTGGTTAATGTAGCAGTGTGTTATCTTAATTATTTAAATGATAAAAATGGGACCTGAATTAGCCAGGCTTATAATGCAGAGAACTACTGATAGTTGAAGGTAAAGCCAGTTTTTGGATTTTAGTCCAGTGTTCTTTGTAGACAATTATAGTCTTCATTTTTTTATAAATTATTATTTATTAAATTCTTCACTTTTGATTGGTAGAACATTTAAATTTTTTTCTTGAGAAATAATGTACTGAGTATAAAGGTATTTTCTTTTGCCTTTAATAATCCTACCTTTCTTATTGAAGGCTTTCAAGGAATACACAAGTGATGATATGAATGTGGCACCTGAAGACAGGGTGTGGGTGAGAGGATGGTTCCCAATTCTTTTTGAATTATCCTGTATCATCAATAGATGCAAATTAGATGTAAGAACCAGGTAACAATCAGTATTTGAAATTCAAGTTTTAAAGGATTTATTTTGACTTTAACCTTTCTTATGTGAACACAGTTCACAGTTAAAGACTAAATTGTGTATTATCAAATATAGTAAGTATTAGATTTGAAAGTTATATATTAGCAAAGTGTATTAACATGATTTTAAAAAGTATTATGTAAGTATACTTTTCCTCACCCTATACTTTTGACTGCTAAATTAAAATGGGCAACTTTCATGTCCTAATATCTCAACAAATCTTTTTTTGTTGTTGTTGTTGTTTTCCTTTGCGGTACTGGAGATTGAACCCAGGGCCTTGTGCTTGCAAAGCAGGCACTCTACCAACTGAGCTATATCCCCAGCCCTCAACAAATCTTTATGCCCATCATGAGTACAACTTCCATTAAACAAAATCCCTTTTAGGTATCTTGCCTTTTTTTTTTTTTTTTTTTTTTAAGCGAATCATTTTTTTATTTGTACATGTATCTTGATCAGATTTTTAAAGAAATTATATAGTTCAAATAACACCAAATCAATGCTAGAAATTCAGTTAAAGAATGCATATCTCCTTCTTCCCCTAACATCAGAGCCACATTCACCAAGCTTAAGCTTTTCATTTTTATAGCTTTATTTATAACATAGTCTTAGGAAATAGATAAGTAATTCAAAATCCATAATTATAAAGAAATTCAACATGCATTCTCATTTGATTCTCCCACAGTTCTGTAGATTTAGGATTAAATAACCAACCTAGAATCCTAGATATTCTTTTTCCTACACCAGCTACTGTAAAATATTATTTTTTTTAAATGCAAGTTTTTAAAAATATAAGAAGTAAAAATTCTTGGAGACTGTTGATTTCTCTGTTTACTTTGGAGTCTGGGGGAAAAAACCAGGATTTCCTACATCTTCTTTACCCACCTTAGTCATGGGAGATAGTAGCATCTATTTGCCTTGAATGGAAGGAAATGGACTTCAAGCTCTGCTGATGGAGACAAAGGGAGCCTTGTTAGAGTATAAGGAGGGAACTATAGGTCTGGCATCCAGGGTCAGAACTCTCACAAGGGTCTCTGGAAGATTGTGTCTTTCCCAAAGTGTCTTGTTACAGTGTGTACCACTGCATATATTATACAGTAGTTGTCTTAGGGATTAGATAGACTGTTGTAAATTTGCTGTAGGACTGAACACACATAATGTCATTTTACACATTCACATAATAAATATTTATTGAGAATCTACTATGTACCAAATGTGTTCTAGGCCCTGAATAGCAAACATAACAGCAAGTAAGCTAGACTGTACCAGTCCTATGGAGCCTTTCAAAGAAAATTTTGTTCTGGCTGACCATCAGATTTTTGGAAATAAAAACCATTTCTAAATTGAAAGAATGTCTAAATTTTGCCAACAAAGAGTAACATATAGAGAAAAAAAATCAAATGTTTTTTAATGTTTTATTCTAAGAAAGATAAGTTTCAAGTGCTATGGAATGGTGAGTGGGGAAAGGGGACATAATATAAAAAGGAAATATATATCCAGGGCCTTTCAAGTTTTTTTCCTGAGTAGATATATCCTAAGGAAACCTGTTGTTTTACAACTTAATTTCTTAAAGCTCAATATCATGTGTTAAAGACCAGTTTTAGACTTTCTGACTTTAGTAGTTCTGTGAAGTGTGAAAACTCTTAGGAAGGGGGTGCTTTTTTTGTATTAGCTTTCCTAATAATGTTTTGTCATTTTAGGGGTTTAACAGTAATGTTTGAAATAATGAAAACATATGGCCATACTTACGAAAAACACTGGTGGCAGGATTTGTTTAGAATCGTTTTCAGAATCTTTGATAATATGAAATTGCCAGAACAGCAGACAGAGGTAAGAGAACACAAAATCTTCATTTAGCCTAATCAAGTCAAAAGGTTCTTAGTACTTTCCCTCAGTACATTTTAGAGTTTCAAATTAAATACATTGTACAGAGAAGAATTTCTAGAAAATTTTTCTTTGAATCATGACAAATAATTAGTATGTCTTTATAAACAAGAACACTACTTGGGAATATAAGTGAGATAATTTTTTTGTTGTTGTTTTCTTTCTTTCTGTTAAACTTTGTTTCTTTTCCACATTTTGATATTGCAATCATAAAACACCAATAACTTTCTTTAGTATTATATTGTGACTTCTTATTCTGAATTGAGTAAAGTTTGTTATATTTATTTCAATGGATTTTATTATAAACCAGTTATAGTATGCATTTCAGGCAGTATAGAAAGATAGCTTCATATTTTTCCATTTTGTCTAACTTCGCATTATTAAATGCAGACTTTTGCAATTATTCTTTATTTTTTGAAACAAGGGCATTTCCTATACATATTTTGTATAAGCCTTTTCAACTTTTATGGTGTTTTCAAGTAACTATGCTTCAGGAAAGTCAGTTTTTAAATCTGCTAATGCCACTTGCATAAATTCATCCTTGTTCTGACATACCCTAGAGCAAAGCCAGCTATAGAACTCTTTCAAAAGTCATGATGTTAATATCAAGACACTGTCAGTGATAGTTTTCTAACAAAACAGTGCAGAAAATAGCTAAGTTATTTCACATCGATACATAGGTAGATATTAAGTTGAGTTCAGTGTTTTAGAGGAATTTAAGTGGCCTGAAAAGAACCCTGACAGTCTCATGTTTTAAATATGCAAACACATTTCTCTTTTAATGCTTATAGTTGATGAACAGTATGACCTTAATTTATTGACTTTTTCCTCCAGAAAGCTGAGTGGATGACAACAACTTGCAATCATGCACTGTACGCAATCTGTGATGTATTCACCCAGTATTTAGAAGTGCTCAGTGATGTACTTTTGGATGATATTTTTGCCCAGCTATACTGGTGTGTGCAGCAAGGTAGGTCTGTACCATGTGTGTGACACAGTGTTACATGTGAACCCGGTAATATATAAATGAATTGTTCTTTTTTTTTCTAGACAATGAACAGTTGGCACGATCTGGTACAAATTGCTTAGAGAATGTGGTTATTCTGAATGGTGAAAAATTTACACTAGAAATCTGGGATAAAACTTGTAACTGCACACTGGATATCTTCAAAACCACAATCCCACATGCGTAAGAGAATTATTACAACTTTATATTTGTATATTTTGAGTTTATAGTAAGCAGAATTTAAAAGTATCATAGTGACTAGTGACTTATATAATGAAAATCCCTGTAATCCTGCTCAGTGTTACATGAGTTCAGATTTATTATAAATCATATTCCTGTATAACCATACAAATATGTGATTTTTTTTTTTTTTTTTTTTTTTTTTTTTTTAGGGAAAGGTTGCTGGGGATAAAACATCCAGGGGCATTTAAGCACTGAACCACATCCCCATTCCTTTTTATTTTGAGACAGGGTCTCACTAAATTGCTGAGGCTGGCTTTGAACTCACTATTCTCCTACCTCAGCCTCCTGAGTTTCTGGAGTTACTGACATTATAGGCATGTGCCTCTGTGCCCAGCTGAATTGAATTCTTTCTGAACCACAATCTTGGGTCATAATGGAATGACTCCACTGACTTTTTAAAAGATTTTATATGTACACATCACAATAAGTGGTAATTTTTAATTCAAGAGGAGGAATCCTCCTCAACATATGTTTCAGTTGCTGTAGATTTAATATCTGAAGTAAATCTCTGAATATTGTATTTTACAATAAGTTGCCATCTTTCTATAAGGGATATGTTTGGAATTGAATTATAATGAGGTAGTTTTTATTGATGGGGTGTTGGGGGAAAATTTAAGACAGAGTTTGGCTGCTTAGCACCTGGATTATTTGTAGGACTGACTAGAACTTAACCTTGGAGATGTCTAGTCTGTATGTAGTTTCACCTTATATTTGTAATTTTTAAATCTGCAGATAGAGTTTTTGAAATATTAAGTAGGCACGTGGATATTTACTGATTTGAAACCATATATGAAAATTAGTTCAGATTTTTAAGCTTCATAAACTTTCTTGTAATCAATATGTTTACAGTCTTGTAATCCCCTTGTAAATATCATGATCAGTTGTGAATAGGAAGTCAAACAGAAGAAACACATTCCTAGAAAAGCAGTCCCCAGGTGGAACAACACTGAAAGGGCACACAGTGATTTCTTTCATCTATTTCCAGATGTTGGATAATTTTTCTGTTTTTCTGGTGTACTTTTTTGTTGAAGCAATGCGAATAACTGACAAATGATGCATGTCTGTCAGTTTATCTGTGACCCAATGTCAAAGGCAATATGAATTCTTTCTTTGCAGTTGTCACTATGAGATCTTTATGAAACCTAACTGGGCTATATATTCTTTTTTATTTGCATTTTCACTTTTATGTATTTGCAGTGCTGGGAATCAAAAGTAGGGCCTTGTGCATGCAAGGCCAAGAGCTCTATCATTGAGCTACATCTCCAGCCCCTACATTCTTATAAAAGAATTCCATCTATTGTAATAAGTTACATACTCAAGACTACATACACACCTATATCCGTATGTGTATATATGTGATATTAAGTATCATCTAACAAGCATATCTTAATAGAAAATATCTGTACTGCAGCACATACCATATTGAACTAAAGTGTTCTGTTTGCTGTCTGTTTACCCCATTCCCTACAAGCTTCTCAGAAACAAGAACTTGGTCCTTAATCATGTTTCTATTTTAAACACCTAATATGAGGTTGGCAACTTAATTTTTCCATTGGGCCAAATGTTGCTTTATGTGTTTTTACGTATTTTTTTAAATAGACTCTGAAGAGTCCTATCAATTTTTTATTTTTAATTCTATAATTTTTTTTAAAAGTCTCAAAGGTTTTTAAATCTTGCTTTGGAAAATATTTAAAGACATTAATACACAGAAAAATTCTTGAAACTTTTCAGAAAGTACATTTTACTATAAAATTGATAACCAGATTATCCCTCTAAATATATTAGATGCTACTTAAGTACTTTCTAGAAATATATAATATAAACTTTTTAATAGATGTCTTTCAGCGAATTGCTTTTAGCAGTAATCAAGGGTAGACTATACAATGTAGTCTCGTGACACTTACATGTCTGTTTCAAAATATGCTGGATGTGTAATATGGCATACTCTCTCAGTGATTGTGTGATTTTGTTATTTCAAAGGCTTCTAACCTGGCGTCCTACTTCTGGTGAAACTGCTCCCCCACCTCCATCTCCTGTGAGTGAAAAACAGTTGGTAAGTAGTTATTTATGATAAATACTTTTACCATGGGTAAAATTCTTATATATGAGTGTCCTAGTCTGTTCCTGCTGCTATGCCAACATGCCTGAACTTGGGTAATTTTTATAAAATAAATTATTTTCTCTCAGTTCTGGAAAGAGATATGAATTTGCTGTCAGGTTAAATTTCCTATTGGTAAATTTACAACTTAAAGTGCCATGGAGAGGGTATTTAAAATTTATTTTATATATATATATACACAGACACACACATATATATATTACAACATTTATAAAAATTATTTTTTAATATAGAACACAGGATAAAATGATATCAAGGATTGTGAATGGCAAATACCAGATTACATAGTGATTTTCATGCCAATTAGAAGATAATACTGGATCTTATTTTACATAGCATTTGTATTCGGATAAAATTTTACTTTACAGAAAAGTTACAGAAATAGTACAAGAATTTTCAATATACCCTTTATCCAGTGTATTGGTTTTCTAAGGCTGCTGTAACAGATTACCACAAACTTGGTTGCTTAAGTTCTAATGGCCAGAGGTCCAAAATCAGCAGGGCTACCACATTTCCTCTGAAGGCTACAAAGGAATAATCTTCTTTGCCTCTTTTAGCTCCTTGTGGCTGCTGACCCTTTCTTGGCATTCTCCTGGCTCTTACTCTGAACCTGCAACTCTGCTCTCTGAACCATTCCTCCTTTTTCTTTCAGCTAGCACATGTTTACAGCCAGGTAGCTCTGTCAGTCCATTTCCTGATATAGTGCTACTAGTACCTTTTTACTTAACAGCTCTTTACTGAGTTTATCTCTTTCTTGTTGCATTTTACTTACAAGCAGCAAGGAAAAATGAGGCCACACCTTTAGCACTACTTAGAAGTCTCCTCAGTTAAATATCTTAGTCAGTTTTATAAATTCTGCTTTCCGCCCCATAGTACAACACAATGTAGCCAAGTTTTCTTTCTTTTTTTTTTTTAATATTTTTTTAGTTGCCGATGAACCTTTATTTTTATTTATTTATATGCAGTGCTGAGAATCAAACCCAGCACATGCTAGGCAAGTGTTCTACCAGTGAGCCACAACCTCAGCCCTCAGTCAAGTTTTCTGCCACTTATAATAAAGGGTCACCTTTCCATCAGTTTCTAATAACATGTTCCTGATTTCCTTCTGATACTTCTTCAGAAGCACCTGTTAACTTTCATATTTATATAAATATCCTGTTCTTGACCATGTGTATTCAAAGATAGAAGAAACTTTCTCTACTGTGCATTTCTCTTCCTTCTGAATCTTCACTAGAATTGCCTTTACTGCTTGTATTTCTACCAAAAATCTCTTCAAGGCAGTCTCTGCTTTTTATGTTATATTCCTCAGAACTCTTTGAGCCTTTCCCATTATCCAATTCCAAAACCACTTCCCCATTATTACATATTTATTACAGCAGCTCCCAGTTCATGATATCAAAATCTTTATCATTCTAACAGAGAAACAATGTGGAGGCCAAGGGAAATTTATGGGATAGGTCAGCAGGTTGGAAACTCAAACAGGATTTGAAGCTGCTGTCCACAGGCAGGACTTTTTTCTTCTTCAAGAAAATCTGTTTTACTCTTTCAAATGAGAGGCCCTTCCAGATTATTGAGAATAATCTCCTTTACTTAAATCAATTGATTATGAATATCATCCACATCTATAAAACACCTTCAGAACAATACCTGAATTAGTGTTTAAATTAATTATTTGGCTTAAGTAAGTAGATAGTACATTGGCACTATGTCCTAGCCAAGTTGACACAACCAATCATTCCACCAAGTTTTTCCACGTTATCATTTTACCTCATTTGCTTTTATCACTTCATCTTTTTTTTCTCATTCGTCTTCCTCTCCCCACATTTTACTAAATTCTTAGAAATTGCAAATACAATGCCTTTTATACCTAAAACTTTTTAGATTTTTTTCTTGAGGGGGAAAATAAAAGATGTCTTACATAACCAGAGTGTGATTATCAATCACTGAAACAGTACTATTATCTAATCTATAGCCCTTATTCAAATTTTTACTAATGCCCTTGAATGTTAAGCCCAGGAGACCACAATATAGCAAAGTAATGCCCATTGACTTGATTTGTCCCCCACAGCTTTTAAATTTCTGAACAGATTGTCAACAGCTAAAACTTAGTTTTCTCAGAAAAATAGCCTTCTGAATTTCTCTTGGGAACTATGCCAACTGGTATACAGGGCCGACATTGCTCTGTGGCTGCTCTGGTGAGCTATTTATTCATCACAGATCTCACCTCTTCTTAGGACATCCTATTGCAAGACAGACACCTCCAAGTGCTACAGCACTGTCTCACCTTCTGGTCTCCTGAGCTGCTCATTATTGTTGCTGCCACCACTTCTGATATCCACCTCTTCTTTTACCCTCTTTTGTTTGTATACTCCTCTGTACTACTACAATTTTGCCTATAAATGGTGGTACTTTTTTTTTTACTTTCATTCTCAGACGAATTTTCTTGCTGTGCTCTTAAGGAGTACTTTTTAAAATTAGAGGTAAAAAATAACACCCTGTCACTATAAAATAATATATACTGTTCTTTATACACAATATTATTTTTAAAACAATGTAATAGAAAATATTTCCATCTTTTCTGCATACTTACTGATTTTTTTTTTTACTTATTAGGATACAGTATCACAGAAATCTGTAGATATACATGATTCTGTTCAACCAAGATCTGCAGATAATAGACAGCAAGCACCATTGGTTTCTGTCACTACTGTGAATGAAGAAGTCAGCAAAATTAAATCTACAGCAAGTGAGTTATTTCTCTTAGTAAAAATAAGTTGTGTCTTCTATGCAGATAAAGGATAACAGTTTTCAGTTTTACTTTTATTATTAATAAGCATATGCTGTACCAACCCTAATTTGGACATACATCAGTGACAGATAAATTCTCTCGTCCAACAACCGGACTAACACTTTGAATTTCAGCTTTTTCCACAATGCATTTGACTAATGTTTATATTGAGAACATGGGTTTTCCTTCTGCATTCCCTCCATATGTCTGCTCCACTTTCTGTCTGCACAGGTATGGTCCAACATTGCCTTCTACCCACCTGTCAGGGCACTTAGTGAGGAACCCCCAGTCTCTAGGCAGGAGGACCCAGCTCTAAGGATCAAGCCTTGCCACACTGTTGCCCACTCCACATATCTATATAGGAAGCCAGGGGCCACCTTTAGTACTCTGTCAACTTTTCCCAAAAAAAGGAGAAACTCCTTCACTTTTACTAAATTGGTTCAGTTTCATTTGCCGCAGAAAAATAACACCTAGGGAAGACTGCCACCTCCTTAGAAGAGAACAGGACAGCTTTAAGTACTTCTAAAAACTGAGGTTAAATTCACATACCAACAACTATTTTAAACAATTCAGTGGCATTTAGTATATTCAGTAGGTTGTACAAGAGCCACCCCTGTCTAGTTCTAAATCATTTTTTCACCCCAAAAAAGAGACCCCATGATCGTTACGCAGCCACTACCTAGTCTCCCCTTCCCCAACCCCTGGCAGCCATCATTCTGCTTTCCATTTATGGATTGGCCATTCTGTATATTTCATATAAATGGAGTCCTACAATGTTTGACCTATTGTGTCTGTTTTTTTTTTTCACTTAGCATATTTTTAAGGTTCATTTTATTGTACTATGAATCAGTAGCATTATTTTTTATTACTGAGTAATAATCCATTGTATGTATATATGTAGGTACCATATTTGGTTGTGCATTCATCTGCTGATAGATGTTCAGTTTGTTCCACTTTTGTATTGTAAATAGTCTGCTGTGAACATTCGTGTACAAGCAATGTTTGAGTACCTGTCTTCAGTTCTTCTGCAAGTGAACCTAAGAATAGAGTTACTGGATCATTTGATAGTTCTGTGTTTGACTTTGTGAAGAGCCATCAAACTGTTTCCCTTAGCCAGTGGCATCATTTTACATTCCTACTAGTAATTCCAAATCTTTGCTGACACCACCCCCCTTTTTTTTGGGGGGGTGGGATTATGGTTATCCTAGAAGTGTATTTTTGATTTTCATTTCTGTAATAATTAGTGATGGTGAGCATTGTTTCATGTGTTTTTGGCCATTTGTATCTCTTCTTTGGAGAAATTTCTATTAATGTCTTTTGTCCCTTTTTAGTTGGGATTGTCATTTTGTTAAGTTGTTGCACACTCTGGATACTAGACCCTTATCAGACGTGAGATTTGCAAATATTTATTTTCTCCCATTTTGTAGGATATCTTTTCAGTTTCTCAGTGTTCTATAATGGATAAAAGTTTTTAATTTTGATGAGATCTAATTTATCTGTTTTTCTTCTTCTGTTGTTGGTCATAGTTTTGGTGCCATACCTAAGAATCTCTTGTCAAATTCAAGGTTATGAAGATTTTACCTTATCCTAAGAGTTTTATTCTTTTAACAGTTACATTTAGGTCATTGGTCTATTTTGATTTAACTTTTTTCAGGAAATGTTTTATTAATTCTGGATGCTTACATTTGTTCGTGGGAGAAAATAGGCCCCTGGTAACCTACTTGAAAGAAACTTCTAACTTTAGTAACTATATCTTACTAACTCCTTAAAGAGGAGGTACGTGGTAGAAGTGGCCCATTTCTATTTTTTCATTCTTGTTCTTTGGATGAGAGAATGGGTCTTTAAAAAATCCAGTGCACGCCAGGCGTGGTGACGCACTCGCCGGGCACAGTGGCACACGCCTGTAATCCCAGTACTTGGGAGGCTGAGGCAGGAGGATCACGAGTTCAAAGCCAGCCTCAGCAACTTAGCGAGGCCCTAAGCAACTCAGTGAGACCCTGACTCTAAATAAAATACAAAACAGGGCTGGGGATGTGGCTCAGTGGCCGAGTGCCCCTGGGTTCAATCCCCAGTACCAAAAAATAAAAAACAAACAAAAAAAATCCAGTGCAGCTTTAGAGTGCACTGAAAAAATGCCATTAGGATGAAATAGTGAGAGACTTTTCTCTCCAATTAGCACTAAGTCTGAACTTGAATATACTCATGTTGGTGTTACTTAATGGACACTCATTAGAATGTTTTCACTTGGCTAGTGTGGGAATATACCTTTTCCCAGAGCAAAGATACTATTCTGCCACCCTGAGCCAAGTGCTTTGACTGAGGCCCTTGTGTCAGATACCTCTCCCGCCCCCTCCATTCCCATGGAGGTATTTCCCTGTATGATGCATCCTGGACTTTAACTCAGAATAGGTGGTACTGGAGGAAGAGCAAGTGGCCACCATGTTCCCATGAGCTTTTACATGGTGGGCAGGGTGTGGTTCCTCTGTCCAGTGAGGATGCCAGCTGTCATCTGACTCCCTCTACTCAGAGAGAATGACAGCACAATACTTCACCTGTCTGAAAGGCAACTGCATCCTTTTTTTCTACATACCTTCAGAAAACACCATTGCTCCATCTAGTCTTGATTCTGTCCCTATAGTCCCATGTAGTTGCAATCGATCTTAGTTTGTTCCCTGTCCTGTGGTGAGCCAGTGAAATAGTCACGTGATATAACTTTGACACTGTCAAGCCTTGTTGTATCCATAGAATTTATCCAAATAGATTTTTGTCTGCAGACCTGCTTCTGGTCCCTGCTGATGGACTGCAGTTAAGATTTCTGTCAGTTTTCAAAGGGCACCAGAAAGTGTGACAAGGCAGCTTCCCGGTTCAGTCACAGCACAGCCTCATCTGCTGAACTCTCAGTTGCTAGGAGTGTCTGGGTACTTGGGTGCTGCTGAAAGCTCTTAACACCCACCATCAGCACATGTTGGAACTGAAGAGAATACATCTCCCCTTAGACATCTACTGCTAAGTCCTTTCTGGAGTCAGGTACTACTAGCACTCTGTCCCAGGAACCGAGTTGCTTTTATGACACAAATGAAGGAGTGAGTGCACCTTGTCAGCTGTGACTATAGTAGGAGGAAGATGAAAACTACACTTTGGGAAGAGCTAACCATGATGACCTGTGGGTTCCTTTGTTTAATTTTTTTTTTTTTTTAACCTGAGAAGAATCCAATGTTGAATTGGACATTCTTTCTGAAATATGTCTGGAAAGAAACCTTTTTAATGACCTCAGTAAGAATACATTTAACATCCACAAAATGCTTTTAGAAAAGAGAATTTGTAATGTAATAATATCTTTTATGGTAGAAAGAAACTGAAGGATTTTAAGTTATCCAGAACTGAAATCATTGCCCTGAAACTGATTAACCTGCTGTTGTTCTTGGGCAGCTGCCTGCTCTGGAAAGGCTGCCCCTGAGACTCCAGGACAGAGACGTGGCCTGGCTGTCTGGGCCTTTCTGCCTCCATCAGGGCCACTGGGCAGTGCTCCCATACACAGCACTTGGTAGACAAATTTTCCTTCCTAACCTCATGCTTCTGTATCTGCATGATCATTGAAATGAAATTGCCCTTAGGGGGTTGTCAGACTGCCCTGTTGAGCAAATTTGTTCAGCATAGCAGAATATAACTGTTACAGCCAAGGAAAAGAAGTCACTATGGGGAGCACTTTTTTTGATACCGGGCACTGAACTCAGGAGTACTCAACTACTGAGCCACATCCACAACCTTGTTTTGTATTTTATTTAGAGACAGGGTCTCATGAGTTGCTTAGTGCCTCGCTGTTGCTGAGACTCACTTTGAACTCTTGATTCCTCCTGCCTCAGCCTCCCAAGCCTTCATTACTTGGTTATTTTTGTAGTAATGTGCTTGACATAACTTTTTATAAAGAAGTTTAGTGGCAACTTAGTTTTACTAATCTAAACCCAAATAAAATATATCCTATGGCTAAACTTATGCATAGTTAGATCAAAATCCTTGGCTATCCCACTTCCTGTCTCATGTACATCTGGTTCCTATTGTTTTCTTATGGTCTGGGTTTGTATATTACTTATTTTCAAAGGTGAGACTTGGGTTTATAGTAAATGCTATTTACATTTTTAGGTTTATATCCATTTGTTACATTTATTTCAAGAATACCTGAATCTTATTTTAAAATTGGTGGTAGGACCAACTTAAACATATTAACTATTCTAAATCACGTAGGGTATTTTCGTTTATTTAAAATTTTACTTTTCTAAGACTTGTCTCAATATTGATTAAACTTTAATGTTTATGTACCAAAGTTCTTCTCAATGTGATATATGCACGTTACCTGCATATATATTAATGTTTCCTTAGCATTGTAGTGTCATAGAAATTATAAAGGATTCAAAATAATGTTTTGTTTGCATGTGCATTGGGGGGGGTTTCCTCACAGAATTTCCAGAACAAAAATTGTTTGCTGCCCTGTTGATTAAATGTGTTGTGCAGCTGGAACTTATCCAGACCATCGACAACATCGTGTTCTTCCCAGCCACAAGTAAGAAGGAGGATGCGGAAAACTTAGCTGCAGCCCAGGTAAGAATCCTAAGAGAGCCACTTTTTGTGTGTGAGTAAAGAGGTTAGTGATAATGGCCTGGGCTTCAGAGCAAAGGCCAGACTAGAGATTTGATTTGGAGGACCTTCATCACAGAGATGTCACTTTAATCCTCAAGAGTGGTTGATACCACAAGGCATTGATTGGCTACAGCAGAGAGGAGGATCAGGGGCTGAGAATGAAAATCAGGGAGTCAGGGGGAAAGTCAACAGTCAGTGTCATATTTAAAGTCAAATGAAGTTTTCAGAAGGATGTGATCTGATGCTCTGGATAAGTCAAATAATATTACAGCTGAGAATTGCTCTCTAGATATTTGGAGGATTGTTGACTTGTCAGTGTGTCAGTGTTTTACATTGAAGACAAAAGAGTAATTGAAGTAGGTACAAAAGGAGAGGAATTGGAGACAAAACATTGTTAGCTCTGTCCAGGAGTTATGCTGTAAGAGGATACAGAGAAATGGGTGGTAGCTGGAAGAGGAGGCATGAGAGGTCAAGGGTTACTCTCTTTTGTTTTCCACATTGGCAGTATGGCAACATATGTTCACTAATGAGAGTTTTCCAGTAGAGAGAAAAACTGAGTGGTGGTGGCAGGTGTGAAAGGGGGGCTTTCTACAGCAGTATTTCTGAGTAACTGGGGATGGTACCTCTTGTAGGAGTAGACACCACCAGGACATTCCATTCATGGTAAATAGGGACGGCAAAGGGTGTGGGATCCAGATGTAGGAAGGTTGGTATATTTGCGGTAGGAGTTTGTTGAAGTTTGTTGTTGAGAAGAAATGGAAGAACCTGAGGGCTGGAAATGGGCAGGGTGACCAATGACCATAGGGCCTGGGAGGGTGCTTGGTGATCAGGAAAGTGGACAGTTCCCTACTTTCTTTTAATTAAGATAGAGCAGATTGAGTTTTTATGTCTTGCTTGAAAAACAGGTTTTTGAGGGAAGGCTGAGTGTTAAATTTACTAAAATTGTGATGACTGTACTGTGGTGGTTTGTTTTTCAAAGAGAGATGCAGTGGACTTCGATGTTCGAGTTGATACACAAGACCAAGGAATGTACCGCTTTTTAACATCACAGCAACTTTTTAAACTACTAGACTGCTTATTAGAGTCGCATAGATTTGCAAAAGCATTTAATTCCAACAATGAACAGAGGACTGCTCTGTGGAAAGCAGGTAAACTGCTCAGGTCTCACATGGTACTGTTCACTCGGAAAGGATATGCTGGAATGTGTGCATTATCAGAGTTCACCAATTGTGCACTTCATGTACGTTAACAATAGTCATGTCATCAGCTTTTCTTGTCAACAATAAGCCCAATAACTACCTAGGTGGATTCATTTCCCCTGTGTTTAGTCTTCTACCTTGTTAATTGACTGATTTGACTAAGTGTTCTTTCATCTTGTTAACCCATCGTGGGCCTTCCTGTCATCATCATCAGCAAAAGAAAAACTACTGTCCTTTTATAAAGAAAAATGATGTGGGAAGATCCTGCTCATGAAATCTGGCATACATATTTGAATGACTTCTTTTTACTTGGGAATTGGCCATACCTCAGAATAGAAGTAAATGTACTAGGACAGGGAGGTCATATTTGTTTTAGACAAATTAGCAAATTTGAATAAATAGTAAGCTTTACAAATCACACTTACATTGTTAATTTTTTATGCAAGAAAGAAATATTTATTTGGGCTGGGCACAATGGCACACGCCTGTAACCTTAGAGGCTCAGGAGGCTGAGATAGAAGGATCTAGAGTTCAAAGCCAGCCTCAGAAAAAGTGAGGTGCTAAGCAACTCGGTGAGACTCTGTCTCTAAACAAATTACAAAATAGGGTTGGGATATGGCTCAGTGGTCAAGTGCCCCTGAGTTCAATCCCCAGAACACCCCCCGCCCCCCAAAAAAAGTTTTTTGATGCCTATTAGAACAACGCAGGGGCAGTAAACTACAGAAAAGGAAGAAAAGTAAGGTTTATTTAACATCCAATTTTGCATCAGATAGAGTGCTAGGGGCTTTACTTTTGCTTATTTAATTTAAAATGCTTTTTGCATCCTTTTCACTTTACAACCTAACTTCCAGAAGGAACAGATGGTACTTATTTTTTCTCCTTTCCTCATTTTACTGCCACCATTTTGCTGGGACTGTTCTTGCAAAGGTGACCAGGCTCCTTGTTTCCACCCATACTGTGCCCTTTACACCCCTGATATTCAGACACTGTTCCCCTTCCTCCTCCTCCCCACCCTGTGCTCTGTTCATCCAGGAGCCCTGCCACTGGCAGACCTCGTTGTACTTCTTCAGCTTTAACTGCAGGGCTTCAGGTGCAGTTCATCTGAAGGGTTCCACTTTCCCAGACCACATGTTGTTTTAAATCTAATCTCAGCTTTGTAAGGTCACAGGGCTGTGGCTGAGGCAGTCCTGCTTTATAGATATCTGATGCCAACAGTTGAATGCACATAGAATTTGCCTCCCAACAGGCTGTTTGTCTTCAAGTAAGAAACCTTTCCAGTCTAATTCTGGAAACTTTCCCTTTCTGCAGGCTTCAAAGGCAAGTCCAAGCCCAACCTTCTTAAGCAGGAGACAAGCAGCCTGGCCTGTGGGCTGCGCATTCTCTTCCGGATGTACATGGATGAGAGCCGGGTCAGTGCCTGGGAGGAGGTCCAGCAGAGGCTTTTAAAGTAAGACTCTTGATTGATTTCTGCCTTTGACCCACGTGGTTGCGTGGTGCAGAGCAGGAAAGGGACAATGGCAAGATCAAGAAGGTAGATGAACCTTTGGGGCCTGAAAGCCCCTATTTTACAGATCAACTATAAAAATTAAATAGTCTTACAGATGAATGTGCCTTTTTTTTTTTTTTTTTGGTGAGATAGGATCTCCCTATGTTGCTCAGACTTGCCTCAAATTCCTGGGCTCAAGCAGTCCTCCTGCCTCAGCCTCCCAAGAGTCTGGGACTATAGGCATGTGCAACCATGCCTGGCTTAGGTGAATGTGCTTTGTACAACTGGTAACATGTGAACAGATTATATCTAACACACAGTATGAAGGACAAAACTTCATAAAATTTAGAAACTTCAGGATTACAGTTTCTAGGTCTTTGTAATATTATGAGATAATCCATTTTTATAGAGCAATCATTTGTGAAAACAAGAGCCTGCCTGCCTGCCTGTCACCTTTCCTGCATTTAGTTCAAAAAAAAATTTGGGTTTTTTATTGGTTTGACTTTTTTTCATTGTTTGACTTTGTGACAACTAAAATTTAAATTCATGCTAAGAATGAAACATGCCATTTAGAAAGAATACTGTAATCTGCATTATGTTTTTCTGTCTACTTGGGAAATAGGTTTTCTTAGAGACCAGTTAAATACTTTTTAGAATTTTAAGAAATCATCTAGTCTGTATTCTCCCATTTTACTGTGGCAAGACTATTCGGATCCAGAAGGGTCTCAGGCATAATAAGCAATGATCGGAAGAGCCACCCAGATTTCAGCCTAGGTCTCTTGACATCAGGCTGGTGTGTGTACTGTGAAACATTGGCTTTAAAGTCATTAAGACTTAGAAAGTTTGGTTTGTTTTTGTGTACTGGCAATTGAATCGAGAATACTATACCACTGAACTACATCCCCAGCCCCTTTTTAAATTTTGTTTTGAGACAGGGTGTGGATAATTTGCCCAGTCTGGCCTTGAACTTGTGGTCCTCCTGCCTCAGGAAACCTCCTAAGTTGCTGGGGTTTTTTAATTTATGGAACATAAATGTTAATGTTGACACTAATTAATGTAAACACGTGGGAGCAAACAATTAGTTCATTAATAGGTAATGTTCACTTCCCTATTTTCTTAATTATTCTTTCTCATTGAACACACAAAGCAGCAGGTATGCAAGTTATATCAAAGGAAACCTTTTTTTTTTTTTCAGTGTCTGCAGTGAAGCACTGAGTTATTTCCTCACTCTCACATCAGAAAGCCATCGGGAAGCCTGGACCAACTTACTGCTGTTGTTTCTAACTAAAGTTCTAAAGATCAGTGATAATAGGGTAAGTTTGAGGCCTCATGTCCCACCTCACATTCCTAGCCCAGTGTTGTTCACTCTCAGAGCCCCTGCTGCCTGCTCCTTGTTGCACACTGGGCCTCTGTATATCTCCCTCATTCTTCCTCACTTTGTTCTTTCCTTACTCAGCTTTGTTCTGTAATCAGCAGTTCATTATAAGGGATGCACTGGGGGAGGAAGCAGAATTCCTTAGGGCACCTTAATGAACTCCTGGGCTCCCCCAACATTGAGATTCCCATTCTGACCACTGGAGTCATTAACATCCCCCACTGAAAACATCTGTCCAACAGCATCATGGCCTTGCACTGTACCCTCTACCTGAGGTTGCATCTGTTCCCTGGGCCTGCACTGCAAGCCACAGCCACAGTCATTTGGTGTATTTAGTGGTCCATGTAACCAGAGCCTCTAGTGAGCTACTAACTCATGTAAAAATTCTATACCAGTAGAAGGGTAAAACACAATTATATAACTGTAAATATAAATGCACATTGAAAAGTTTTCAAAAATATACATTTCACAAACAAAAAAATAACTTACAGCTTACATGTAAGGAAACAGGGTCTGCTGTGTCCATCTGAATAAGTTGAAAAATGCCTTGACAGTTTAAACCCCAGGACCCCTTGGGGGTAGGGTGATCCACTCGGTAGTCAGGTGTTAATGCCCAGTGTCCAGAAGTGTTTCTATCAGATTTGTGAGCTAGGTAAAGCTTGGAAGACTCCAAACTCTCCCCACCCAGAGTGTCTAAATTCACTCTCTGCTTATTTTGCTCATAGCATGTCATCCTGCCTCCATCTTATGTGGTGCAGGAAGAGAAAACAAACCCAGTGTAGTGTTCAGAGATGAGGGAACTGCAGCAGATTACAGTACAAATTAATTAATTGAGCTGCAAAAATGGAATGTACTTTGCCTGGAAACTGTTTACATATTTTATATTGCAATGTTAGGTAGAATTTTCCCTGAAATATAAAAATTATTTTAACAATTCCCTATAACTTAAAAATTATTAAACAAACAAAAGATATAATTTCAATAACCCATATCTGATACAAACTCAACTCTAGTTCCTATTCTGTTTCTTACTTTTGCTAATTACTCAGGTTACTAAAAGTTTGTCAAAAAGATGTAGTGAAGAGCTGGGCATGGTGGCGCACACCTGTAATCCAAGCGACTTGGGAGGCTGAGTCAGGAGGATTGCGAGTTCAAAGCCAGCCTCAGCAACTTAGGCCCTTAGCAACTCAGTGAGACCTTGTCTCTAAATAAAATACAAAATAGAGCTGGGGATGTGCTCAGTGGCCAAGTGTCCCTGAGTTCAATCCCTGGTTCCAAAAAAAAAAAAAAATATGTAGTGAAAAATGTTTTTCAAGATGATGAGTCTGTTGGATTCTTCTCAGTCTTTTAGTTCCATAACCCATGTAGTCACTGCTTGATGCAGACTCAGCCCTTCCTCCATCTCCTGTGTTCAGTGCACACCCCAAGTGCTAACTCCAAAGGTAGTTTTAGGCTGACTGGTTTGTAATGTAAGCACTACTAACGGACAAATTAATTTTCCATCCCCCCAGTTTAAAGCTCACGCATCATTCTACTATCCTCTCTTATGTGAAATTATGCAATTTGACTTGATTCCTGAACTTCGTGCTGTTCTTAGAAGATTTTTTCTGCGAATCGGAGTTGTTTTTCAGATATCACAACCACCTGAGCAGGAACTGGGACTACACAAGCAATGATTGGAACTTATTTTTTTCTGTTGGTGTTTACATCCCTCTGCTCTTTAAAAGGACCCTGGAGCTGAGGTTTCCTACCTGAAAAATGGTTTCACAGAATTGCGGTGTTTGAGGGTTACTGGTAAATATGCTTAGAGCTATAAATCAAACTTGGAACAGTCCAGTCCCTTTTAGTAACCTGGTGGATTCTTTGTCATGTTGGGCTCATGTTGAGCAGAAAGCCTATTTAAACTGTGTTAGCTTATGCTCATGGGTCCTTTCCTGTCCACTGAGGCAGGGAGAGCCCCACATATTTTTGGCAGGTGTGAAAGTAAAACTTACCCAAAGAACTATAGATGTAAAGATTGAACTTCTGCAAGAAGTACAACTCAGGAGAGCTGTATTTTGAAGGATAAAATGTTTATAATTAGGGGGGGGTTGGTGGGGGAAAAATTATTGACAGTAAAAGATATTTAGCAACTATGGTATTCTTATTCTGGAGATTTTTGCACACTCAGGCTATCTGAGATTCTGGTAATCATCCTTCTGTGAAAAATGTACAGAGATGCAGGTCTGTAATATAAAAATCTTAAACATTATATAGTTCTTCCTGCACCGTTTTATTTTATTTCTTTATTTTCTTATCCAATTGCTAAACACCCATAATACTTTGTCAAATGCACTAAACATTTAGGTTGAACTTTCTGTCTTTTATTTTGTGGGGAATTTAAGTTTTGCCCTTTTGGGGGGCTGGAAATTTTGAGTTCGACATGCCCAGAAGCTGTTGTGAATGACACTTGTCAAGATCAACAATGGGGGAAAAACAAAGGTAGAAAATATCCCTACTGACAATAACTACCTGTAATATACTTCTCTTAGGGCTTTTAAAGATGAGCCATTAAAATAGAATGATCCTTCATGGACAGAAACTTGAATCACTGCAAATGAATCTAGGTTGCTGTCACTTTCTTTTCTTTTGGGTGGCGGGGCTTGATGTAGATTTTACTCTATGTACAGAATTTAATGTTGAATATATTAAAATAACAAATCTGGCATGGTTTGGGAGGTTAGATTTACTGGAATTGTATTCATACTGTGAATTGTGCTCTGATGGTTAAAAAGACAAGATTGTCAAGCATTCCGTATTAAAAGTGGATGTAGAAATTTTTTTCAGATGGATAAAATGTATATGGTACAGATGTAAAGTTTTCTATGTAAAAAATTCTGTACAACTTTCTGTACAATATTCTCATCTGGCATATTCTAATCAGGTTATAGGTCAATAAAGTTTTTGAATTATTTCATCAGTGCAATGAAAACCTGCATAACCCACAGCCCCATGTTTTATTGATTTTTTTTCCTTAAAAGCCAGTCTGAAAAGAAAATTAGATCCTCCCACACACACTGTACTCTTAACCATAGTATATTCATAATTTTTTGTGTATATTCACTAATAACCCAGAATAAGGCATTATCTTATTTGAAAGCTGAGAGAAAAAGCTGAAGTTCCCTTAGGGACAGTTTGCAGTGTGAGACTGGGTGTTCCAGAAGTCAGTCAATGTTATGTGGTGCATGACTTTAAAGAAAATGGAATATGTCAGTATACTTTGAGGGTCGTGTAAAAAAACAGGAAAAGTTTTCAGTCTTTGCTTTCACATCCTCTTGGATAATGAAGAGTATTAAACAATGCGGTTACACGTGCACCGTATTTATTTCTGGTAAGCTCTCTGGTGCCAGCTCAGCTGGATGCTAGAGCCAAGTCACCTGCCTTTGGTGGCTGGGAGCCACCATGACCTTCTGCTCTGAGGGTAAGTGCTTCACACAGCCTGACAGTTTGTTGTTGCTGTAGTATCAGGACTTTCCAAAGAGGAGACAGTATTCTTTCAGCTATTGATAGAAGTCTTTAATAATAAAGCAAGCAATAATCAAGATGAGCACACTGAATATGAAATTTACCTGTAACCAAAACTTGAAATATCAGAAATTTTACGGTTGTGGCACATTTCTGATCTTGTCCACCACTGATGTTTGTGCAAATATTGGAAAAATGGTGCCTGGGGGTTTCCTCAGCTGTCATGGTGAGTGCTGAAGACTTGCTCCAAGTAACAGTTATTTTCTAGAATTTGAATAAGTACCACTTACCCAGTGATTAGAAAAACTGACTCTTGTAAAACTTCCAGTCTCTGTCCTTCACCCCAGGTGTTCCTATCTCTCTGGCCTTTAGAAAACTAAATTACCATTAAAATAAGAAACTGAGATTGGTAGTAAAAATAATTTATTTCTAAGAAGTAGTTGAATCATATAAATTAGTAACTTGAGACAGAGCCCTCTTTCATTACATAAAAAAGGGGCAGATATTAACATTTAGTGCATGGCTCACGGGAGTAAAATAGTTTCCTTATTTCTACTGATTCAGTAGCTACAAATGACATGAAAATAACTAGCATGTTTGAGTCTTTCATAGCAACCAGAATAGTCACAGATGTAGTTACTAAATGAATTATTTTTAACAGAGATAACAATGGCAAATGTGCAAATAGCAGGATATTTGGATTTTACAGTACTCTTAAGACACATTTTATCTGCTGTAATGACAAGCAGAATTTTAAAATAATGCACATATGGTAGTTAAATTCAAGAGTTCATTATCACCCTGATTTTATGGAAAAAATTGGGCAAAATAATTCTATACAATTCTATTATATAAATCAACTAATCATGGCCTTTTATTTATGTACATAATATACATCATACTATATCACATGGAAAAAATACATTTTATATACAGATGGACTTTAAGTAATTAACTTTCAGGTAGGACCCAAAAGTAGGACATATTATTAAAGGTATAGATTTAACATTCCTTTCACCTTAAAAGGCACTGCAGGGTTCAATACACATTTATTTTAACCATGTGCAGTAGACAGGCCCTGCCAAGTAAAAGTGCCTGGTTTTCCAGGAACCTGCTGCTGTTCCTGGTTCAGCTGTTCTGCCATGAAGTGCTTCAGTGTTTCTGAGGTGCCAGGGCGGAGCCAGGGCTCAGTTGCTACAGAGTTTGATCCATCATCACCCATGTGTCTCAGGATGTCATCAGGGTCCACTAGTGAACTGTCATCATCTATAGGAGACAAGAGACAACTGAGGTGACACAAACAGAGGCTGCCCATAGTCTAACCTACAGGTCTGCATTCTCTCCCACAATATCTTTTGAACTGGAATGTTTTCTACAAGCCCTCCCTTACATACCCCTGCAGAGGTAGCAGAGCAGGCCCAGGGAGGGGCCAAATTTGTGATCAAATATGATCAACTGACTAAATGGACTCCATGGCATTAGCATCCAGAGGGATTCCAAGTAGCTCAAAGGCGACGCAACCAAACATTAAGCTGACTACAGAAGCACAAGCCGCCACATTTTGTAACTGTTAGCAGAGTTAACACTGCTATATGGAAATTAAGAGTCATTTGGGGAAAGCACTATTGGAAGGAAATTACTTCCATTCTTTTAACCTAATTTAAATAAGGCCATGTCCTTATTTGAATTTGACTGTACTTCCATATCTGTATTTGAACTATTAGGTATAGTAGGAAAATCTGTCTTCCTACCCCATGATGTCAATTTCTTTAAAAAAATAAAAATAAAAAAAAAGAATTACATCTCCTGGTCTGTGAAGGATTAGCCCAGCAAAGAGATATGTGCAATTTAGTGATCAGTCAATCCACACCGTACCAAAAAGCTCCTGTTTGAAAGGATAGTGTTAAATAAAAAACAGTTTAGACAATGTGAAACCTTCTCAAAAAAAGTAAAATCTTAAAAATACTCTATCACCCAAATAAATCTGTTAAATCTTAATTCAGTTTATTGGTTCTCTATTAAAGAGAGGCAGTTCTCAGTACTCATTAAAAGAAAATGCCTTTTAGCTAAAAAGACATTCCTATTCTTCTACATTTTTCCATAAATATTTTAATATTATAAAGTAAGTTGCAATTAGAATGTTACAATATAGTTTGATTAAAGATATTGTCCAAAAAGACCACTCTACTATTTGCTAAAGCTAATAATTAAGAATTGCTCCCATTACACCAGTGACTAACAGCATGACAGGGCAGGCTGAGGAGTTCAGCAACTGTCTTAAGGTAAATGGTTTTGTCTCCTGTACTCCGTGACAAGGTTCATGTAACTCACCAAAGACCACTCATAATGAAAAGTCTACATTGTCTTAAAAAAAATATCAGCCTGAAGCTTTTGGTCCAAAAAGCCAAATTTTTAAAAACAGAAAAATTTTCTCAGTAATACAGTAATCTATATTATCTTTAAATGTGTCATTTAAAGAGCTCAAAAGTATCAATTTCTGATAATCTCTCACTTTAGTAATTATCAAATATCATACTAATCTGCATTTTCCCTGCTGAAAACAAAATCTGAGCATATTTCATATGCAAAAACTATTAACTGTTTAGAGTCTACTCTGAAATATTTTGCCTAGTAGAAAGAATCTGATGCAAAATTAATCCTGACATCTCATTTTGCTGGATAGTTATGGTGCTGTAGGCCACACAGCTCAAAGAACTTCAGTGAAAAGCCAAGGTATAAGGGTTCTTACAGGATTTATAGTCTACAGGCCACTAAACTTTTACCTGCGTTATTATGTTTATTCTGAAGTTCATTTAGTCTTCGCATTCGTTCCTCATTTCTCATTCTAAGCTGATCAACATTAACACTGGAGACAGACTTTAAAGAGAGACCATCTGGTGGTATATTAGGATGACTGTTATCCTGTAGTTTAAAAAAAAACAGAACTTCATAAACATTAGCAATGATCAGTGAATCAGAGTATGCCTTAATAAATGTAACAGTAAAACAAAATGTAGACCTTTTATATTCTGTTTTTTTTTTGTGGGGCTTTTTGGTTTGGTTTTGTTTTGTTTTGCAATGCTAGGGATTGAACCCTGGGAATTAAACCTTGTGCTTGACAGGCAAGCAGTCTATCAACTGAGCTACATCCCAGCCCTATATTCTGATTCTTATGTTCATCCATACAGACTAAGATGACTTTAGTCAGGGATAAGATACAGCATTTGTGTTGACAGAAATGCTGCTAGACTGGATACAGTGTGGGAATTACAGGGTCCAAAAGGAAAAAAGCCTGAACCAATGGACTCAGATTCAAGAGAGTGAAGTTCTGGCAGATGGATAGACATAAAGACCAATAAAAGAGAAATAAAGTCAAGCAATAAGTTACGTGCAAGCCAGGATGTGGAGAAATTAGAATCTTCATACACTGCTAACAATGTAAAATGTTTGTAAAGGATGTAAAATATAATGTAGAATAGAGCAGTTGCTTTGGAAAACAGTGGCAATTCATCAAAATGCTAAATATCAAGTGACCACATACCCCAAGAATTCTAGGTGTATACTCGAGAGAAATGAAAATAATAATAGCAGCATTAAGTATAATGGCCAAAATGTGAAGAAGAAAAAAATTCATCACCTGTTGAACGGATAAACAAAAGTGGACTACATATATCACAGAATAATTATGCAGCAACAAAAAGAAATCATGTACTGACATACTTTGAAGAAGCCAGTCACAAATGCTCACATATTGTATGATCTCATATGAAGTATCTGGAAAAGGCATATCTATAGAGACCCAAGTAAATAAGTGGTTTCCAGGGCAACAGAGTTTCTGCTGCCTGGTAAAGCTGTACATATAATCTAATTAACAGCAGCATCTGTTATTTGCTGGGTGCTCCTGGCTAAATGCATCAACATTTGTTATCATCAGGTCATAGAGAAGGAAATACACAGAATTTAAGAAACTGCCAAAGGTCACCTACCCAATGAGAAAGTGACATCATTGGAACATGTATGTACTATACATGTTATTAACTACATCAGTAGTCAGTGGAACAGTGAACAGAACATGGGTTTGAATTTCAGTCTTCTTGTCTATTGTAACCTTGGTTAATTCACTTGACCAAAATGGAGTTGACAACTATATCATAGTTGTTATTATGAGGCCATAACAGACCTTCTATATGGTATAGTGCCTTTTCTAAAATTCAAGTATTCTATAGGGGAAAGGGTTAAAAGTTTGAAGTAATGAGGTTTGAGGTTAACATCTATAGGAGAGATTTCTGTGCCAGTTACAGAGCTTTGACTTTACAACCATCCCAAGAGGCAGTAAAGTATCAAGGAAGTCAAGGCAGCAGAGCTACAAGGAGCTACAAGGTCATCAAGTTAATTGTTGGTAGAGCCTAGATTCAGACCCATGTCCACTTCACTTTCAAAGCAAGTATTTTCTTTTATTGAACCACAGGAATTTATCCTCGGTCAGAACCTAGACCCTTCACCTTTTTAAACTGAAAAGGATGGGAGGGTCCAATAATTCATACATACAAAGTCCAGTCCTTTCAATTTGTTCCTCCTGCGCTCCCTTGCAGAGGGCAGCTGTGTTGGTGGAGGGAGAGCATCATCTTCAATAGCAGGGTAAGTCTCTCCATAAGCACCTAAATAGCCACACAAAGGAGAAGTCTTAAGTATTTCAAATCTTTTACCCAGAGCTTAATCAAGAGCCTGTTTTTAATCACTTTATGAAGATATTATTTACCTATCATAAATACACCCATTATAAGTATGCATGCGTTCAGAGAGTTTTAGTCAATTTACAAAACTGCAGAATCATCACTACAATCTAGAATATTTCCATCAGAGGGCTGGGGAGGTAGCTCAGTGGTAGAGTGTTTGCTTAGTATGAGACTCAGCACTATTTAAAAAAAAAAAAAGGCTACACTATTTCCATCACCTCAGATAGCTACCTGGAGCCCATCAGCAAGCACTTCCAAGTCCCAGGTCAACACTACCTACTCTGTCTCAGTAGATTTACCTTACCTAATGTTTCATGTCAATGGAATTCTACATCTTAGTTTTTCATTTAGCATAATGTGTCTGAGGTTAATATATATTGTACAATGTATCAGTAATTCATTGTTTTATTGAATAGTAACAATGATATATCATGGATACATCACATTTGTCTGAATTTATCAGCTGAACATTTGCTGGTAGGTGGTATCATGAATAATGCTGCTATGAACATTTATGTACAAGTCTTTGTGTAGGCATGTTTTCCTTTCTTTGGGGTATATACCTAGGAATAAAATTGCTGATATTAATGATAACTCTCCTCAGCATTCTGAATAAATACAAACTATTTTTTTTTAATGGTTGAACCATTTTACATTGAAATTAGGTTCCAGGTTCCCCATATCCCAACATTTGGTGTGTTTTGTGTTTTTTTTAACTGTGTCAATTCTAGTGAGTCAGTAAGCCTATTTGACCACAAAGATGAATATAAGATTTAGAATCTTTCCAGCTCTTCTGCTGGGGAAAAAAAAAAAAATGTAAACCTAGAGAAAGTTATACAATGAATACTTAGAATCACCATTTGTTATGTTGCCAGTTTCAACATGTACTTTGGGGAATGCTGCTGCTTATTTCCTTTTGTTGAGCCAGTTTGCTAAACCAGTAAGGTAGAGACATCATAACATTTCCTCCATTAATACTTTAGCATGTACTTCCAAGAACAAGATCAACTCCTAACAGCCCCAATCTAAATATTATTCAGGGAATTTAACATGTAATTGATATTCAGATATTCCAAATTAGTACTTTATAGTGTTTAAAAAAACAGGAATAACTGCATCTTATTGAATGAGACATGGGATATTCTATAATTGCAAATGTTTTCTACATCTTTATATAAGCCACCATTTGGGGTGGGTACTAGGGATTGAACCCAGGGGTACTTGACCACTGAGCTACATCCCCAGCCATTTTTATTTTGAAACAGTCCCTCGCTAAGTTGCTGACCTTGAATTTGCAATCATCCTGCCTCAGCCTCCCGAGTTGCTGGAATTACAACTGTGTGCCACCACACTCAGCTATTTTAAGCCTTTATTACATGTAGTCTTAAGTTCACAGCAAAACTGAATGAAAGCATATAGTACGTAGCCTTTTCTGGTTAACTTCTTTCACACAGGTCTTCCATGTATTTTTATAGTACCTTAGTAGTTGTTTTTTTCCCCCACCCTCACAGTGCTGGGGATAGAACCCAGCACCTCATGCATGCTAGGCAAACACTCTGAGTTATAGCCCCTGCCAACTGTTAGCTCTTTTCTTTTTAGCACTGGACAATATTCCATGGATGTACAGAGTTCATCCACTTACCTATTGAAACATATCCTGGTTTTTGCCCATTTCTGGTAAATATGAATAAGGCTGCTATAAACATTAATGTACAGGTTTCTGTATGGACATAAGGGTTCCATACCCTTGGGTAAATACCAAAGAATACTAAGTTGTATGGTAAGAGTGCATTTATTTTTGTACAAAACTGTCATCCTGTCTTTCAAAGGGAAAGTACCATTTTGCATTTCATACCAGCAATGAAAGAGAGTCCCTGCTGGTCAGCATCCTCACCAGTATGTGGTATTGTCAGTGTTTGAAATGTTGACCTTCTAGCCAACATTCCATAATGGTATCTCATTTTAACTTAAAAATTCCTGATGACATGATAATAAGCACCTATTCATATGCCTATTTGTGTATCTTTTTTGAAGAGGTGTGTGCAAGTCTTTTCCCTATTTTTGTTTTTTGTTGTTGTTGTTTTCTTATAGGTAAGACTATTTTCTCTAATAGTCTTTTACTAGGTATGTCTTTTGCAAATCATTTCTGTGCCCTGTCTTCTCATTTTCTTGACAGTGTCTTCCAGAACAGAACTAAGTTGTTTTGTGGTGCTGGGGATCAAATCCAGGGTCTTGTTCATTCTAGGCAGGAGTTTTACCACTGATTTACATCCCCGGCCCTAGATACTGTTTTTTAACAGAAATATAACTTATCAGTTATTTATTTCACATTGCCTTTAGTGTCATAAAAGTTACCACCAAATCCAAGGTCACCTGTAGTTTTTTACATTGAGGCCATAATCCATTTTGTATTAATTTTGGGGAAGGAAGTTTTGTATCTATTTGTGTGTATGTGTGTGTGGGGGGGGGGGGATGTTCAATTGTTCCAGCACCATTTATTTTAAACATTATCTTTTCTCCATTGTAGTGCCTTCATTCCTTTGTCAAAGATCAGTTGACTACATTTATATGGATCAGTTTCTAGGCTCTCTATTTGTATATTTTTTCACCAGTGCCATCACGCTGTCTTAAGTCCCGAAGTTGGGTAGTAGTACTATGGTTTGGATGTGGAATGTCTCCCAAAGGAATGTGTGTTGAAAGCTTAGTCTCCAGTGTAGGAGGTGGGGAAAATTAAGAGGTGGGGCCTAGTTTTAGGTCATTGAGGGAATGCTGTCAAACGGGGATCAGAGAACCTTGTCACCTCCTCTGTTTTTGTAATTTGGCCATGAGGTGAGTGGTTCTGCTCCACCAGATGCTCCTGCCATGATGTGCTACTCATCCCCAGGCCTAAAGCAATGTGGCCACCAGTCATGGGCTGGAAACTCTAAAACTGTACCAAAAATCTTTTTTAGATAAATTTATGTCAGGCATTTGTTACAGTAACAGAAAACTGACTAACACAGTGACCATTCCAATTTTGTTCTTTTGATATTGCTTCATGGCTATGCTGGATCTTTGCCTTCTCATGTAAACTTTAGAATCAGTTTGTCAATATCTGCTCAATAATTTGTTGGGATTTTGATTGGAATTTACACTGAATGTATAGATTAAATTGGCAAAAAGTGGCATCTTAACAACACTGAGTCTTTTCTATCCATGAATATGGAATGTCTTCATTTGTTTAGTTCTTCAGTTTTTTTCATCATTTTTATTTAAAGATTTTCCTTATACATAACTTATTTGTGTGTTGTTGGATTGACACTGCAGTATATCTTTTTTGGTAGGGAGGGGCTAATATGAATGGTAATTTTTATTGGTGCCTTATAATTATACATAAAAGGATTCGTGATGCTATATTCACACATGCACATAATTTGGTCACTTATTCCCCAGTATCTCCTCTCTCCCTCCAACATACTAACATTGTGGTATGTTCATACATGAACACACCGTGCTTAGTAATTTTGTTCCCTAATACTTACCCAGGCCCTCCTTTCTTCCCTCCCTCTTAATCACCTTGCTCTACCCTATTGGTCTCCCTTCTGTTTTTGTGAGATCCTTTTTTTTCCTCCCTCTCTAGCTTCCACATGAGAGAGTAAACAGTCAAATCTTGACTTTCTAATGAGTCTGGCTTATTTCACTTGGCATGATGTTCTCCAGTTCTGTTACCAGAAAATGACATCATTTCATTCTTCTTTATGGCTGAGTAATAAAACTCCATAGAATACACATACCACATACCACATTTTCTTTCTCCATTTGTCTACTGATAGACACGTGGGCTGGTTCCATAAGTTGGCAATTGTGAACTGCACTGCTGCAAATATCAGCATGCATATAGTATGCTGATTTCAATGCTTTGGGGTTAATAGCAAGGGAGATAGCAGTATTGTATGATGATTCCATTCCTAGTCTTTTGAAGAATCTTCATTCAATGTGATACTAATTTGTAGTCCTGCCACCAATGATGTACACATGTACCTTTTCTCCCACATCCTCACCAGCCTTTATTGTTATTTGTATTCTTGCTGATTGCCATTCTAACTGGAGTGAGATGAAATCTCAGCATGATTTTGTTTTGCATTTCCCTGAGTGCTAAGAATGTTGAATACTTTTTCATTTATTTGTTGGTCATTTGTATTTCTTTTGAGCTACGTGTAGATCATTTGCCCATTTATTGACTGGGTTGTTTTTTCTGGTTTAAGTTTTTTAGTTTTTTACATATTCTGGATATTACTCCCCTATCAAAAGAGTAGCTGGTAAAGATTTTCTCCCATTCTGTAGGCTCTCTGTTCATGTTTTTAATTTGATGCCATCCCACTTTATTGATTCTTGGTTTTATTCTTGAGCTTTAGGAGTCTTGATTAGGAAGTTGATTTCTGTACCAATATGCTGGAATGTTGACTCTGTTTTCTTCTAGGAGTTTCAGTGTTGACTTTCATCAGGATGAGAGAGAGGAATCTCAATTCATTCTTCTATATATAGATATATAGTTTTCCCAGCACCATGTTTTTAAAAGGCTACATTTTCTCCAACAAATATTTCTGTAACCTTTGTCAAGTATCTTTGTGGATCAATTTGTGTCTCCTACTCTAATCCAGTGGTGTTCGTGTCTGTTTTTATGCCAGATATTTTTAATTTCAAATCTACTTGTTCATTGCTGGTATGTAGGAAAATGATTGACTTGTATTCTGTAGCTCTGCTATAACTGCTTATTAATTCCCAGAGTTTTTTGAATGATTCCTTCAGATTTTCTATGGGTAATCATGTCATTAGTGAATGATAACAACTGTATTTCTTCCTCTCAATCAGCATACCTTTAACTTCCTTTTCTTGCCTTATTGTACCAGCTAGGGACTTGCAGTACAATGTTAAGGAGTAGTGAGAAAGAACATCCTTGCCTTTTTCCTGATCTCAGCAGGGAAGCTTCTGGTTTCTTAGCTGTAGTTTTTTTTGTAAATGTTTTCTTATCAAATTGAGGAAGTTTCCCCTCCATTCCTTGTTTGCAGAGTTTCCATGAATGGGTGTTAGATTTCATGTGGGTTATCAAATTTGCAGGTTACAGAGTTGTTTGTCCTATTTCTTGACCTCTGAATATTCGTGGGATCTATGGTATTGTCCCCTCCTTTAATTCTGACATGAGTAACCTGTATCTTCTCTTTTTCTTAGCTTGGTTAAAGGCTTATCAATTTTATTGATCTTCTCAGAGAAAGAGCTCTTGGTTTCATTGAATTTTCTCTAGTGATTTCCTATTTTAAATTTGTTTTTTGCTCCAGTTTTAATATTTCCCCTCTTCTCACATTGAACTTCATTTGCTCTTCTTTTTCTGACTACCTAGTATGGAAGCTCGTATTATTGATTTTAGATTTTTCTACTTTTCTAATATGCATTCAGTGCTATAAATTTCCCTGTAAGCACTATTTTCCTACATCTCACAAATTTTGATAAGGAAGTTCAGTTCAAAATATTTTTAATTCATCAACTTTTTTGCTTGTTTTTTGTTTTGACCCATGTGTTATTTGGAAGTGTGGTATTTAATCTGCAAGTATTTAGGGATTTTCCAGCTATCTTTCTATTATCGATTTTTGGTTTTTCCCTATTGTTATAATGGACATTGGATGATTTCTCTCCTTTTAAATTAGTTAAGGTGTACTTTAAGGACCAAAATGTGGTCTTATTTTGTTTGGATTTTTGTGGTTTGTGTTTTGTTTATTAAATGTGGTCTTATTTTGGTGAAAATACCATGTGTGACCAAGAAGAATGTTCTGTTGCTGAATGAAGTGGTCTATAGATGTCCATTATAATCCAGTTAATTGATGGTATTGTTGGGTTCAACTATATTCTTACTAGTCTTCTGCATACTGAATCTATTTCTGATAGAGGGAAAGTTCCCAAACACAATAGTGGATTCATCTATTTCTCCCTAAAATTCTATGGGTTCCTGCCTCATATATTTTGACATGAATGTAAAAGTGAAAAAACTATAACCCTTAGAAGAAAACATAGGAGGAAAACTTCATGACACTGGATATGGCAGTGACTTCTTGGATATGACACCAAAAGCACAGGCAAAAGGAAACATTAATTTGATATTAAAATCAAAAACGTCCTTGCAACAGACACAGTCTATAAATTGAAAAGGACAAACCCCAATTGGACAAAACATTTGCAAATAATATATTTGATAAGGAGTTAATATATAGAATATATACTTAAGTATTCCTACAACTAAACAATTTTAAAACATAATTTTTTTAAATGGCAAAGGACTTAAATAGCTATTTTTGCAAAGGAGATATATGAATTGCAAATAAGCACATGAAAAGTTGTTAAACCTCACTAATCAATATGGAAATGCAAATTAAAACCACAACAGGATACCACCTGTAAGGACAGTTACTATCAAAAGAAGTTAACATGTTTGCAAAGATATGTAAAAATTAGAATTCTCGTGCATTGTTGGTAGGAATGTAAAATGGAGTAACTGCTGTGTAACTGGAAGAAAATTTTCAAACAATTAATAAAAATTTACCATATGATTAAGCAATGACTTCAACAGATCCCTATACACCCATATTCATAGCAGCATTATTTACAATAGTCAAAAAGGAGAAGCAACTCAAGTATCTTTTGACAGCTGAATGGATAAGCAAATTTGGTACAGTGGTACAATGAAATTTAAACCTTTTTTAAAAGGGGAGAGAGAGAATCTGAAACATGCTAGGACATGGGTGAACCTTGAAGACCTTATGCTAAGTGAAATAAGCCAGTCACAAAAGTACAAATACTGTATGATTCTATTTGCATGAGTTTCACATGAATGCATACAATATGTAATTTGTTGGGGTTGGCTTTTTTGGTCAGCATATTTCCAAAAAGAGTCATCCAAGTAACTGATCAGGTATTTCAACAAGTGGTTCCTTTATTGCTGAGCAGTGTTTCATGGTGGGGATGTATTAGAGTTTGCTTAACCTTTTACCTGCTGAAGGACATCTATACTGATTCCCGTTTTTGACTGTTAGAAATAAAGCTATTACAAACTTTATTCATGTACAGGCTTTTGTGTGGGCTTTTTAAGTTCATTTTAGTAATTCTGATTTTGAAAACTAAATGTCTTATAAGAGCCAGATTTAATGATTACTCATTAAGAGGGTAAAATAGAATTACTTTTTAAATCATCTTGCTCAACCAAGTATAGTACTAGTTATGAAGAAAAGCACTTAAAAGAAATATTAATATTGTTTAATAATTAATTATTAAAAATATTGTTTAATTAATGAATTAAAATAAAATAAATATACTCACCAATAAAAGCACTATCAGATTCCAATAATGAATTTTTCAAAAAATCATCAGTGTCATCTCTAGGCTAAAAGAAACATCATATGTTAATAATTTTTTATCAGTCCTGTGTAGGAAAACAACAAATCTGTACTAACAGGGAGCAAAAGTTTCCACACTGACTCCCCAAAGAGAGTATGGGCAGAGGCAGGACTGACTGCTTCCCCCTAACATGACTGGAAAGCCTTAGCACATACAACCCCCACCAAGACAGTGAAGGCAACAGTATGACTTGATCACTCCAGGACTGACATTCTGTCCTTGAATTCCACTCCTCACTGCCCTCTGTGGTTGAAGCCAAAAAAGGATAGCATTACTGTTGAAAATATACATATAATGAATCCATTTAAATATTAAAAGGTTAAAACCATTGCTGAGATTCACTCATTTCAATAAATGTGTGTATATTACACATACTAGTTCCTCCATGCTTGAACTAGAGGTACAAAGGTGAATTGAGAGCTTCTGCTCCACAGTAAGTAGACTGTAGTCCCATGCAAGGAGACAGGCATGCCCTCAAAGTCCTCCCAACCCAGTACTCCCTAGTATCTTCCCTGCTTATCATTTTCCCTCAGCACCATGATTTAACTTACTATAAAATCTATTTATTGCCTCCTTCCAGAATGCAAGCCTCCAGAGGGCAGGGATTTGTTTTTTATTTTGACTCCTGTACCCAGGCACGTAAAACCATTTCCACAAATATTTGCTAAATAAAAACAGTACACCCATTCCCCTTTATTCAGTCTTACACAAATGTCACTTCAGGATAAAATGAGGTAATATTTATGTCACTCTTATCTCCTTGCTTTGCTTATTTTCTTTAGAGGCCTCACCACTACTTACATTATAGACCCCTATTATGCTAATGTTGATGATAGAAAATGCTAACTCTGCACCCAATATTAGGCCAGGCCCTTCTCTAAGGGCTTATCCTCACTTAATTCTCACAACCCTTATGGTACATTTTTATTTAATAAGCATTTGTACAGAACTTGTTTTATGTCCAACTAGTCTCTAAGTGCCTTATAAATATTAATACTTATAGCCACCCCAGTGATAAATATTATCTTCACTTTAAAGATAAGGAAACCGAGGCATAGAGTTTAAATAATCTGCCAGACCACATGATGAAAAAGAGATTAACTCATACAGCCTAGCATTCAACTCTTATTCTTAGCCATTACAATGTTTTCTGTACATATTATACTAATACTTCTGTAGCTCACCCACTGCTTTTATGAGACAAAAATTAAATTTTTTCTTAATTCAATATTCCTGAAAAATTCAAAATTTGGAATACTTATCATATTCCTAAAAATTTTTAACCCAAACATCTAACTCAAGAAGTTAGAACTGTCTACTTACCATTCTGTGCTCTTGAACTTTGGCATTTGGGACAGAGCTTAAGTCAACTATATAGTTGATGGAGAAAAACAAGATTAAAAGTTTAGAAAATGTTTAATACATAAAAATAAATTTCACAATATCTTTCATGACTAAGTACTGGAAATTACTTTTCACCTACCACAGTTAAAATATTTTTTAAATATTACTTGTTTATTAATTAATATAGCATCTTCTATACTTGGATAAAATTTTCCCATTCATATTAGTGAAATGTAACAAACTCATTGTGAAATTAAAATTGATGCTTAAGGGGAAAAAAAAACTGATTAATGGAGGATTACCCATCATCTTTGTCATATTTGTATAGCCTATAAAATGTTGAGTGAAACTGAAAAGGGAATTGAAGTAAGTTCATTCTAGGTACCTAATTCCAGGGGCTAAAATATTGAATCAGGCATCCCAAGCCTCTACAATCTGACCAGCCTTCCTGTGTTTCAAACATTTTGTCCTTTTAGATACTACCTCTGGGAATAAAGAGGCTGCCAATTATAAGCTTATATTCTTTCTCAAAATATTTTACAGACATCTCTGTGACTGTTAATAGTTAGACCATATTCTTACAAATTACATTATCATAGTGTCTGCTGAAGTCAGAGGGTGTTCCTGTGGGGAGAGATACCCTCAGTCCCAAAATGCACCTAAATCCACTGGGACTACTTTTGGCCTAATCAGTCTAAGTTGCCAAGGTCCCACAGGATCAAAACATCATTTGAGGGTTGTAAAGAAAAACAATACCACAATGGACATAAAGATTGAAGGCTGCTTCACGAATTCTCTCTCCAGATGATGTACATTTGGGTCATTCTGCTGTCACAGGGTATGAGATACATGAGACCTTTACTAAAATTCTGAACCAGATGGAGGGAAGAAGTCCCCTGTACAAATGTTTATCAAAGTTTTCACCTATGATCTGGGCCCAATGTGTTATATCACTTACTCCTGTGATGCTGTCTCATGAGGTCAAAAAACTTCTTCAGACTGTGCAAGCCAGACTAGCCTGCCAAGGAAAAGTAACTGGTAGGACCACCCCTCCTAGACTTGTTATCTGACCGCTATGTTTTTATAACTTTTTTTGGCCACCTCAGTGGCATGAAAGCTAACAAAATGGATGAGACACAGGTGTGAGGTCCATGCAGTAGATCTGGGTATAAGAAGCACCCATTGATGTTCTTTGAGACTAGCTCCACTCTGCCTTCAGGTGGCCACCCACCCCCATGCCTATCCCCAGTTACTCCCATGGGACCCCAGATTTCTCTTTTGCAATATTCATCACACTCCACAAAGTATAAGCTCCTTGAGAGCAGTAGCCTATTTCATTCAACACAAATCCCCTGAACATAGGTCAGTATCTTGCTGCTACTAGTAACTCTGTAACTACCTGTTGATTGGATGGATGATTATACAAAAACAACCCAGTCTAATGGTTTACAGACTTTATGCCATGTCCAAACATACTTCCCATACACAGTAGACACATGCTCAACAGGGCACTAATGTGTTGGCTCAGCATTCCTTCCTTTGGTTCTAGTTCCTCATGCAGATGTCACCTGGAATGATCAAAGTACTCAATCTTCCTGGCTATAATGAATGGCTGGGCCCTCTCATGCAAGGATACAGGACCCTTACCAAGTCAATTAGAGAACTCCCTGGTATAATGTGCGTGCCAAAAATACCACGTGAGCATGGAGCTGTGTGGGAAGGGGGGATGCCTGCAACTCAAATCAATACAACAGACATACAGCTGACAAGAAACCCATCTATCAACACTGTCTGTAATTGCAATGACTATTCCTTACCTTCAGCACCTTCCTGCATTCTTATTCTATTCAGCCGCCTCTGTTGCTCTCTTAGCAGGGCTTGCTGCTGAATCTCTAAGGTATGACGATCTCTTGGAGAATCCGGGTACATAAATTTCAGATCAACACGTGTATCTGAATCTGGCACGGAAAATACATTATCATAACTAAGCTAAATCTTGTTTTCAAATGAGGTTTTTACAGACACAAAAACCTGCACACAGGTTTATAACAGCTTTACTTATAATTGTCAAAACATGGAAGCAACCAAGATATCCTTCAGGAAGTGAATGGATATGGTATATTATTAAGTAATGGAATATTTATTCAATACTAAAAAGAAATGAGTTATGAAGCCATGAAAAGACATGGAGGTAATTTGAATGACTATTACTAAGTGAAAGAAGCCAATCTGAGAAAACTAATGTATAGTATGATTCCAATCATATGATATTCTAGAAAAGGCAAAACTATGGAGGCAGTAAAAGGATTAAGGATGACCAGGGATTAAGGGTTTGGGAGGGTATGAATGGGTAGAGCTTAGAGGATTTTTAGGGTTGTGAAGCTATTTTGTATGACACTACAATGGTGACTATATGTCATTATACATTTGTCCAAACTGACAGAATGTACATCAAGAATGAACCCTAGTGTAAACTATGAGCTTTGGAGTGGTAATGATGTGTCAATGTAAGTTCATTGATCATAATTAAATGTACCACTATAGTGCAGGATTGTCCAGAATGAGGCTGTGCATGCATGGGGGCACGGAGTATATAAGAACTCTCTGTACCTTCTGCTCAGTATTACTGTGAACCTAAAACTGCTTTAGAAAAAAAAGTTTATTTATTAATTTTTTTCTTTTAAAAAATCCTTATGAAACTTTACTACAGGTAACAACATAAATAGTGGGACACCAGCAAAGTCAAAAGACTTTAAGACAGCCATAAAACTATGGAACGCAAAATTAATATTCTTTAATAAATGCCCTTTCACAGACTTATCAACATTGAAGAAAACTAAAATAAGCAGCACCTTGTGATAATGCACTCTGCATCCCTACCTGCCTAACCTCCCCACCCCACTACCACAAGAAGCTACCCAGAACACCAGCAGGGCAACTATGTGCAGGTATATCCAAGTGGTTAGTCACATGGCTATGACTCAGGAAGCCATGAGACACTGTAATCACATCTGATCCCTAAAATATACTGAAAAAATGTTATTGGCCTATTAATATTTTATCCCTTGCAAATATCATGCAGAAAGCAGGATAAAGTGCAGATTGATGGGAACCTTAGAAAAGATGTCATTTCAAGAAGAAATGATGGTCTAAAAACTCATCTCTGTCAAAACTGCATGAATTATCAATTGATCAGAATCAAAATATTAAATACTAATTTTAAAACGAGAATATTCATATAGTTCATAAAATAAAGGACCTTGAAAATATTCTCTTTGACCCACTGAATACACCGTTGAGATATAAAGTAATGATTCTGAATATGTAAAAAGTTTTTTAATTAGATAGTATCAAAAGCATATAATAGTGACTCACCATTATCTAAGAATTGAAAAATTGTTAAGGGAGAACAAAGTTAACAGATAAAGCTATAGACACAAATTTGGATGAGACCCTGGCTTTACTACTTTTAGGATCAGTTTCTTCTCAGCAAAAAAAAAAAAAAATACAAATGACCAAGTCATAGGCGGAATGTGGTGCTTGCAGTCACCAATGCCATTCAACTGACACTTGCTGACATTCTTCTCACATGATCCCTTTTCCTTGATGATCCATTTACTCTGCTCTCTCTGTTTTCAGGATCCTACATTCTCTTGCTTTTCCTCCAGTTGGTCTGTCTTTTTCTCCTCAGCCTTCCTCATAAGCTCATCTTCATCTATCCATCCTCCATTAAATGCCAAGTTCCATTCTTCACACTAGTCTCTCTAATCTCCCCCCACAATGAGACTTTTATAGTGATGCACTCTCCAAAAGAAAATGTTTAGTCAAGTTGGAAGTTTCATCTACCAGACTGGTAAACTGAAGACCTATAGTATAACTAGATTTTATTAATCATAATTTAAAACATGCATCATAAATGAAAATTTATCTTAAATACAGTACAAACATCTTTAAAGATCCTTGAATATGGTAGAACACTCTTGCTGTAACTTTAGAGCAGCAACAGGTACTTACCTCTATCTTTCAGCTCATTAAAATCATGAATATTCTGAAAAGTGGTAGCATCTAAGCCCTTAGGTGACTGTCTTCTGACAGGAGCCTGTACCCGATGTCTAGCCATGTCAAATATATCCATGGGATTCCTTTCTCTTTTCCTGTAGACAAATGATAAAACATGATAAATGTGTTTTATAGGAAGAAAAACTAAATTCACTATAAAAGAAATTTGGCATCTTTCAACAGTATATTATAAAAAATTAACAGCTCTATTATTTCCACTTCTTATATTTAAAAAAAATAGAGGATAAAGATCATTATAATCTTTCAAAAAGTTCAGATGCAGTTAGAAGAGTGGAATATATTCAGCTTTGCCATAAAATGCTCATGTAGCAAAAAGACCACAGTATTTGAGGGCAGAGACACAGATTCAAAGACCAGCTCTGCTACTTATTGGCAGTTTGACCTTGATATTATTATCTATGAAATGCAGGTATTATGTATCCAGTATAGTCATGTTATTAGCAGGAGAATTAAAAGATATCAAGTAAAGTACCTAGCATAGTACCTGACATGTAAATACCACCTCAGCCCAAAGTAAAAATTACACAAAGAACTGTGATTTTAATGTGCTGCTCAATATAAAGGGTATTATGTGGAGTCCCCAACACTGATTTTCTAAAAATTTTTAGTTGGATATAATACCCTTATTTTATTTATTTATTTTTATGTGGTGCTGATGATAGAACCCAGTGCCTCATACATATAAGGCAAGCACTCTACCACTGAGCCACAACCCCAACCCCACAACACTGATTTTATACAATGTTTCTAGGTAAATTGATACTTAAAATTAGTCAATTGATACTCTATTCCTGTGGTACCTAGGAAATCAACATAAGCAGGAACCTTAGGAAGAAGTTTTCTTCTAGAACTTTGGGGGGTTAGGATAAGAAAGGACAGGGATGGGGAATAGTAAGTTTAGTTCAGAAAATAACTGAATATCTACTATTGCTTTCCTCAGCACTTGGTAGGTCCTCTTTCTGAAAAAGTAGCACCAAGCTATAGTCATAAAATAAGGTTTAGTCAGACTCCTTCCTTCATTTATCATTAAATCTTCCCTAAGCCCCTAATTAGGAATAGCTGGATTCTTCACAGGAAGCAACCCTACTCTTATGAAGTTTCCTTTCTAGCATTTACTAGGGCCATAAAACAACCCCATCAAGGCTGACATAGACCTCTACTACTCACCTAGGGTGACAAGAACTCTATGGAGACTCATTAAAATAAATTCCCAAAAAGCTTCTAGGAGACTTACATTGGATGCCTAATTTCCATAAGGCTAAGAGTTAAATAGGATGATAAGTTACAAATTGGGTTATTAGATCATATTTGCATATGAGCTACATCATATCTGTTTTGTAACAAGAACAAAATAGAGCTTCATAATTGTGAATTAATTAAAGAGTTTTTTTGTGAAGATATTTATGAAATTAAAAAATCAACCTTAAGATGACTCTAATTGTGATACATAATATTACGCCAAAGTAAATGTATTTAACCAGCTCTTATTTAAAAAGATCAAAATTCTAATGTGTTTTTAAGTTTGAACTTAGAGATCACAAAGTACTTTCAAATACATACATTTATTTATTCTTCACTAGAACTCACAGGGTAGAAATAATCGTGTGAGCCGGGTGTGGTGGTGCACGCCTGTAATCCCAGCACTTGGGAGGCTGAGGCAGGAGGATCACGAGTTCAAAGCCAGCCTCAGCAAGGTCAAGGTGCTAAGCAACTCAGGGAGATCCTGTCTCTAAATAAAATACAAAATAGGGCTGGGGATGTGGCTCAGTGGCCAAGTGCCCCTGGGTTCAATTCCCAGTTCAAAAAAAAAGAAAGAATGAATCATGTATAATTTTCAAAAGAGAAAACTGAAAGGCTGCCTTATTCACTTTCTTGAATCATAGTGGTTTGCCAGAAGAGAGCAGACTTCAATTAATTAATGAAAATGAATAAAATGTCAACAATTCATTATACTGAATTCAATGCGAATTTTTGGAAAATAAAAAAAGTTTTCACAGTTAAGGCATTTACAACACCAAAAAATAAACAAGCAAAGCATGACTGTCTACATTAACATGCTGTATTAAAATCCTCCCACCTAATGGATTAGAGTCAGACATTAGTATAAACTTCATATACAAAGAGAGAAACAGGAAGAGTTCAGGATATGTTTATATTTATGACTAAGCTCTGCTCACCAAGAAGGGTTAGAAGCAATGATATCTTAGTAACAAGCACACCCAGTGTCCAGAGGTTGGTTTCTAAATACTATCCTCCAAAAACAACTACAGCTTCTTAGAGAAATGGCTGACTCTAGGAATGAGGCAGGGGAAATATAAGATGATCCAGGAGTATCTTGAAGTACCAGAAAGTAACAAAGTGTTCAAAAAAAAGGATGGGGACATGTCAAAGATCAAAGAGACATAGGAGCCAATACAAAAGAGTTTCCAATGACCAACACTGGAATAATAGGAGCAACAAAAAATAATGTAATATTGGATTGTACCCCAAAGTACAAAATAAATATACATGAGACAACAGAGATATAAGTAACTGAATAACTAATTAATGGAAGAAAGAGAAATATTTCTTATTGAAGGCAGTGTTCTATTCTAAATAAGAGATATGGGTAACTCCCCTGTATTAGATGGAGCTTAACTTTACCCCCTTTTCATAATCTTCCAGTGAAGGAACCTGGAAAACACTACTTTAATGATGGTTACTAATACCATGGATGGCATGTGATATCATGTACCACTCATAGGTTGTGATGGCAAAATAGGACTCTATGCTATTCTTTCTTCATTTATTCTAATCATCAGAAAACATCAGACAAATCCAGACTGGTTCCCTGGCCAGTACCTCTATAGACTTTCAAAGTCAGGAAAACCAGACTGAGAAATTGTCCCAGGCCAGAGGACACTGTAAGACCTGACAAGTAAATGTAACATAGAACTTTGTATTGGACTCTGGAACAGAAACAAGACATTAATGGGAAAACTGGAGAAATACAAAAATTACAGAATTTTGTTAGCAGTAACATTTCAATGTCAGCTTCTTAGTTGTGACAAATGTACCCTGGTAATATAAGATGTCAACAACAGGAAAAGCTGGCTGAAGGGTGTACAGAAACTCTGTACTGTGTTTACAACTTTTCTATAACCTAAAATTATTCCAAAATACAAAGTTTACTTAAAAAAAGAGTAATAAATTACCCACTATGCTGATTTCAGAATTTACTAAAAGATTACAGCTTATAATTTGAGGAACACTGCTTTAGAAAATTTATAAGTCCTTCTGGTAAAAATGGTCAGAGATGACTGGTCAATCTTTTTGTGATTTTGCTAGAAAATAAGTATTTCAGAAAGCATTACATTATTGAAGGAAAATATAAAGAATAGTTCTAAAATGGTATTTTCTGTGATTATTCCAATCCTGAAATTTTCTATCCAATATCAGTATTCCCTTAAGGACTAAATTTCTGTGCCTAATTTTGTAGAAGATTAATAAGAAAGGACAGCCGGGCGCAGTGGCGCACGCCTATAATCCCAGCACTTGGGAGGCTGAGGCAGGAGGATCGCAAGTTCAAAGCCAGCCTCAGCAACTGAGTGAGGCCCTAAGCAACTCAGTGAGACCCTGTCTCTAAATAAAATACAAAGTAGGGCTGGGGATGTGGCTCAGTGGTGGAGTGCCCTGGGTTCAATCCCCAGTACAAAAAAAAAAAATTAAAAAAAAGATTAAATCTGTTGATTGCTTGTAGATCTTCCTCTGTAAAGTGTCTGTTCATTTCCTTGGCCCATTTATTGATTGGGTTATTAGTGTTCTTGGTGTAAAGATTTTTGAGTACTTGGTAGATTCTGGAGATTAGTGCTCTATCTGAAGTGTGTGTGGCAAAGATTTTCTCCCACTCTGAAGGCTCTCTCTTCACATTACTGATTGTTTCCTTTGCTGAGAAAAAGCTTTCAATCAACAGATTTATGAAAAAATGTTCAACATCACTCGTTATAAGAGAAATGCAAATCAAAGCCACCTTAAGATTTCATCTTACCCCAATTAGAATGTCTTTTATTAAGAACACAGGCAACAACAGGTGTTGGCGAGGATGTGGGGAAAAGGGTATACTCATACATTGCTGGTGGGAGTGCAAGTTGGTGCAGCCACTCTGGAAAGCAGTGTGGAGATTCCTTAGAAAACTTGGAATGGATCCACCATTTGACCCCGCTATCCCACTCGTTGGCCTATACCCAAAGGACTTAAAATCAGATTACTACAGTGATGCAGCCACATCAATGTTCATAGCTGCTCAATTCACAATAGCTAGATTATGGAATCAACCTAGATGCCCTTCAGTAGATGAACAGATAAAGAAACTGTGGTATATATACACAATGGAATATTACTCAGCCATAAAGAAGAATAAAATTATGGCATTTGTAGGTAAATGGATGATGTTGGAGACTGTGATGCTAAGTGAGATCAGTCAATCCCAAAAATCCAAAGGCCCAATGGTCTCTCTGATAAATGAATGATGATGCATAATGTGGGGGGGAAGGGTGGCAAGAATGGAGGAAGGATAGATAGCATAGAGGGAAGGGAGGGGTGGGGGTGGGGTGGGGGGTAAAAATAATAACAGAATGTGTGACAGATACCATTGCCCTGTGTACATGCATGAACGCACAGATGGTGTGACTCTACTTTGTGTACAACCAGTGAAACAATAGCTGTGCTCCATTTGTGTTCAATGAATCAATAAGTAAATAAAAAAGAAAAAAAAAGATTAATAAGAAAGGGAAAGTGAGGAGAATGTACTATGAACTAATCATGTTCTAAATTTATAAAATCACTGGCTAAGTGATACAGATAAAAGAACTTAAGAAAAAAAAATGCAATCCTAAACTTACCTTATATGAATCTCATCATCACTGTCTATGTGTAGCAACCGCCCTTGTAAACGCCTCTCTTCACTACGAAGCTGTTTTCTCATTTCTGATAATTCCAGAATTACATTTTTTTTCTCCTCTGCAAATTCCCAAGTAAAAAACAAAGCAAGAGTAAGAACAAAAGATTAAGCACTAAAACACAACCTAACTTAAAATACACTAAAAAGCTCAGAGAGAAATTTTTGTGAAAGACATTTTATTGTTTTATATATAAACAGATCACATTTAGGAACACCATAAGACCCTGGAACCCATTTTTTAATAGGATAGAAATTTCAAGCTAAGAGATGTTCTTGGGGATAGGAAGTGTAACTACAAAGAGGAAGTAGAACAGAGTTCCTTTGGTGGTGATGGAACAGTTCAGAAACCAAATTGCAGTGGTGGTTACACAAATGATACACAATAAAACCTACTATGCCTAAAATCACATACACACAAATACAAGTAAAAACTTGTAAAATCAATGGAGGTCTGTCTGCAGAGAGTACCAAGGCTACCTCTCTGGCTGTAAAATTATACCACATAAGATATTGTTACTACTGGGGGAACCGATTGGAAAGGTACACAGCACATTTCTATACTATTCTTGCAACTTTCTGCAAGTCTATAATTACTTCAAAATAAAAGTTAAAACACACACACACACACACACACTCTAGGATTATAGGTTTGAAATTTAACTTTACCTTCTGCACGGAGCTGATTTTTCCTGGCAGGTACTGGAGGAGACTGTGCCCTGGACATAGAACTTTCCTGTTCCAACAGTAATGGCAAACATGTCAATATGTCTCCTCTACTCAAAAGCTTAAAAGGAGTAATTTTACCTACATGTAAAGGAACCCAATTCCACACACTCCTACCTATAAAACTTGCCCACAACTGTGTGGAATCTTTCTTCTTATAACAATGGAAGGATTCATGCCCCCTATTCAAAGACAACCCCTTCTTCCATACTCTTTATCTGATAAGTGACTCCAGCCTTCAATTATCCTCTTTTCTCCAATCTCCTCTTCTCAGTCTATGAATAAAACTACCCCTTTTTAAAAACACATTCTTACTTCACCTTTCTTCACTATCTACTGTCCATTCTCTCCCCTTCACAGCCTGGTTTCATTCATTCCCCCCCACACAACTACTATTGCTTTTGTTCTATACCTATTATTCCAGCAACACTGCCCTTGCCAGGGTCACAAAGTGATCCCCAAATGAAAGTCTTTTTTTTTTTGGCCACTAGCAAATGATATCATTGCCTCTTTCTCTCACCTTCTTTATCTCTATTCTTTTCTCTGCTTCTCAAACACAGTAAATTCCCCAGTGTTCCATTCTCAGCCCTTTTTACTTCTTCTCCACACTCTAGACAATCATACTAATTTGATAAGCAACAATGTTAATGACTTCCAAAACTACAAATCTAGTCTTAAACTCTCTCCTCAGTCACAGCTCATATTTTCAACCCCCTATTCTATGTAACCCTCACCAGAAACTTGAAAGTTACCATTGACTCCTACCTACCACATACTGAGTCAAGAAATACCACTTTTTGCTGGGAGTGGTGGTGTATGCTTATAATTCTAGCAGCTTGGGAGTCTGAGGCAGGAGGCTGGTGAGTTCAAAGCCAGCCTCAGCAACTTAGCAAGGCCTTAAGCAACTCAGAGAGATCCTGTCTCTGAATAAAATAGAAAACAGAGCTGGGTACGTAGCTCAGTGGTCGAGTGCCCCGGAGTGCAATTCCCCCGTACCCACCACCGCCCCCACCCTCCGCCAAAAAAAGAAATATTGCTGCTATGTGTCTTAAATATTTCATGAAATTGTTACCCCCATCCTTCTCAGTTCTTTGTGTCAAACCTTTAAGTCCTCAATTGCACATCTGGACTTCTACAAAAGCATCTCAACTTGTCTCCATGTTTGTAGTCTTTATAGCCTGATAACATTATACAAAAGTGGCCATGTCATTCTCCTGCTTAATACTGCAGTGAACTTCCATGCATTTTCTACCAGAGACCAATTGCACTGAAACTCTCAGAGGGTGGAATTTAGGAAAATGTTTTTCTAAAACACTTCTTTGCCTATATGGGTATTAGCCTGTTTGGAATCCATAAGCCTATGGCATAAAGTTTAAGTCTTAAGGAGTCTCTCCAATACCTGGCATATGTTGTTCTCTACCCTCTCTGTGGCCTTATCACAAAGCATCATCAATCCAGACCATACCACAGCGGATTCTCCATGTGATCTGTCCTGCCCTCCATCTAGCCAATTTTGTGCATGCTCAACGTCCTTCACCCTCTGTCTTGATGACAAATTCCTAGTTCTCTTTTGATTATAACTCAGCCTAAAATATAAGGGACTTTATAAGCATAACTACAGCTAGCTGGAAGGTAATTTTTCAAAGAAAGGACCTTCTTGAAGAGCCTGGACAAAACCCTTTGCTAAATTATACTTTGTCAAAAGAACTAAATTTTTGCACACCAAATACTATCAGTTATAACTGCAGCAACAGACAGATTAATGTCGACATTGCCTATATTTCAGATCTAAAAAAATTCAACCTACCAAAATATAAATAAGAAAATCTCATTCAATATCCCAAATTCGAAATAAGTGAATAAGGATTAACAAGCGAAAACAAAAAGCATGTACATGAATAAAGGAACTTATGATGCTGTCAACAGAAGGAGGTCTTTGAAGTTTGCTTGCAATTTTGTTCTGAAGAGCAGGAACTACAGGAGAAGGCTGTCTTACGTGCTGAAAATTTAAAAACAAAAACAAATATATGGACATGTATACACATACACATGTAAACTATATATACTGAAGTGTATAATATCATTTGAATTGAGATTGTTTAATAAATACAAAATATAACAGCTAGTGATATAAATTTCAGAATCAAGAAACAAAATTAATTAAATGGTACAAAGATGATTTAAAACTTTATGATACTTCAATTAAACTAACAGCCATAAAAAATTCCTTAAAAGCACCATTTGTTAAACATAAGAAATAGGTAGAAACACAATTGTGGAAAACCAACAACTCTCATTTTTAAATGATGAATTTATAATAAAAATTTCTCTGTATTTTCTCTCCAATTTTGCTGTGAACCAAAAACTTCTCTAAAAAGTAAACTTTATTAATAAATTAATGACAAGACATTTGAATTAAGGCCGGACAACTATATTTATCCTAAGAATGAAAACTATGCCTAACATTCCTAGAACTATGTAATAAACAACACAAACCAAAAAATACAGATCTTTTAAATTCTCTTTTAAAGATCTTTCAACAAAATTCTAGCTGTGCACACTTATCATTTTTATCACCATAAACCCTGGAATGATAAATCAAATAGCACAGTTGAGCCAATCAGAAATGGCTCATATTATATGAAGTAGGTTATACATTGAACAGTATATCAAACCACATCCTTACACCAGAGGAATTCAAGTTTAAATGAGCCCTTTTGTACATCCTGCCTTAAATAAATAATGTTTAAATAAATATAAATTCCTATAAACAATGTTCTTATACCAAATGGGTTAAACTTACAAGATAAGACATAGGTTTTTCATAGTATGATCTCCAGGCCAACAACATCAAAACCCAAAAAGATAGCTTTAAAATGTACATCCTTGATGTACAGATACTTTGCAGGTGGGAACCCAGGAATGTGCATTTCTAACAAATGTCCAGTGATACTCACGCACACAAAGTTTTAAATGTAACTGTTAGTTTAACCAAGGATGTGAATTAGATTTTCTTAAGAGTCCATCACCAGGTGCAGTGGCGCACACCTGTAATCCCAGCTCAGGAGGCTAAGGCAGGAAGATCACAAATTTGAAGCCAGCCTCAGCAAAAGTGAGATGCCAAGCACTCAGTGAAACCCTCTCTCAATGCCCCTGAGTTCAATCCCTGGTACCCACCCCCAAAAATAAAGAGTCAATTGTCTTTATACAGAAAAAACCTCTAACAACTTTGATTCATGCATCTAACAGGGAACATCAGCCTTTTAACTCAGATACAGTTTTCAAAAACCAGTTTATAGCAAATCACCGTTTCTTTTTAAATTTCTATTGTATAGTGGAAAGTTGTATAAAACATAATAAAAATGAATTACTAGATAAATAAAAACAATGTTTCAGCAATATGAAATTCAAGTACAATATTTTTATTAGTAGATTGAACAGACATCAAGTTACTTAGACAAGTTGTCACAAAAGTTTCCAAACACTCTCAATGTCTATATTTAGTCTTATCATGAAAAGAACACGGTTCACAGGGTACTGGTTTATAGACCATTCTTGGATTGTAATCACAAAAGAACAAGACTGAGAATGTCTAAGGTAAATAAACACATTATATTCACTGGGTAGAAAGAACTACCAAACCCCTATCTCTCACCCTGCACAAAACTCAACTCAAAATGTATCAAGGACCTAGGAATTAGACCAGAGACCGTGCACCAAATAAAAGAAAAAGTAGGCCCAAATCTTCATTATGTGGGCTTAGGACCAGACTTCCTTAACAAGACTCCCAAAGCACAAGAAATGAAAACAAGAATCAATAAATGGGATGGATTCAAACTAAAATGCTTTTTCTCAGCAAAGGAAACAATCAATAATGTGAAGAGAGAGCCTACAGAGTGAGAGAAAATCTTTACCACACACACTTCAGATAGAGCACTAATCTCCATAATTCATAAAGAACTCAAAAAACTTAACACCAAAAATACAAATAACCCAATCAATAAATGGGCTAAGGAACTGAGCAGACACTTCACAGAAGATACACAATCGATCAACAAATATATGAAAAAAATGTTCAACACCTCTAGTAATTAGAAATGCAAATCAAAACTAAGATTTCATCTCACTCCAATTAGAAAGGTTATTATCAAGAATACAAGCAACAATAGGTGTTGGCAAGGATGTGGGGAAAATGGTACACTCATGCATTGGTGGTGGGATTGCAAATTGGTGCAGCCACTAGGAAAGCAGTATGGAGATTCCTCAGAAAACTTGGAATGGAAACACCATTTGACCCAGTTAAACCACTCCTTGGCCTATATCCAAAGGACTTAAAATCAGCATACTACTACAGTGACGCAGCCACATCAATGTTTAGAGCAGCTCAACTCACAATAGCTAAACTATAGAACCAACCTAGGTACCCAACAATAGATGAATGGATAACGAAACTGTGGTAAATATACACAATGGAATATTACTCAGCCATAAAGAAGAATGAAATTATGGCATTTGCACTGGATGGAGTTGGAGAATATCACGCTAAGCAAAAAAAGCCAATCTCAAAAAATCAAAGACCAAATGTTTTCTCTGATAAGTGGATGCTGATACATAATGCAGGCAGTGTGAATGGAGGAACTTTCAGTTGGACTGGGCAGTCAGGGGAAAGATGGTGGAATGGGACAGACTTCATTACCCTAGGTACATGTATGATTGCATGAATGGTATGACTCTACATTATGTACAACCATAGAAATGAAAAGTTGTACTCCATTTGTGTATAATGAATCCAAATGCATTCTGCTATCATACTAAATAAACTAAATAAACATAAACTAAACAGAACGAACAATAAAAACCAATTTAAAAAAAAAGAAAGAACTACCAAAGCACAGTATTAGCACCTCACACAGGAAGTTCAGTACATAATGCCCAAATTCAGTAGTTAGACAAAGCAGGAAAACATAAGCACCTCTCCTCTTTCTCCCCTTTTCTAATACTCTACAATTCTCACAGTGCATATGGGTTAATGTATGGGTTTGACTGACATTTTTGTCTGAAACTTACCTTTGTTTCTTCTCCAATCATATTTTCTCTTTCATAGTAGTGCTGAAGTTGCAAGTTATGTCTTTCCTCTTCTTCCTTCTTCTTTCTTTCTGCTTCTTTCCGTCTTTCTTCAGCTAACCGAATGAGCTCTTCGTTTTTTAACCTTTGCTTTAAAATTAAGAGAAAAATATACACATCATACATACATTCTAGACTATATTAAAAAATTTGCTACCTTATTTGCCTGAAATGTAAGTAAAACTGAAGATGTAGAAGACAGGGTGCTCTTTAAAATAAAGAAGTTGTCTGACATCGTCAATCAGCTTATAATTCCCCCTGCCCCCATGTACTTGCTTTGAACCAGGAGCACTCTACTACTGAGCTATATCCATAGCCAGTTTTTATTTTATATTTTCAGACAGGTTCTCACTAAGTTGCTGAGGCTGGCCTTGAACTTGCAATCCTCCTGCCTCAGTCTGAGTAGATGATGCTGCAGGTATATACCACTTTGTCTGGCCAGCCTAACTACAGTTTGACCAAAAGAATCATGTATCACTTAAATTAGTTTTCACCTCAATAAAATAATATCCAGTGAACGGCTACCAATCTGATATTTTGTAAATGTACTTCAAGACTGTTCTCCCTTATAAGTAACTAACAAACATATTTTCAAGTCAAAATAACAATTTCATATTCAGCTATGTAGTAAAATAAAGTAGGGGGGAAATGCACCTCCTCCTCTTTCTCCCTTTTCTTTTCCTGTTCCTCTTCATACTCTTGCTGAATTCGTGCTCTCTGTTCTGCAAGCCGTTTCTCTTCTTTTTCTTCTGCAATTTTCAGTCTCTCTCGCTCAGCTTCCTCTCTTTGTTTCTTTTCTTCAATCTAAAGAATTAAACTTAATTGTTATTTTGAAAAACTATTAAAAAGTCAGTGCTGATCCATAGTAGGGGCAGGAGTAGGGAAGAATAAAGGAAATTTGGATTGTGAAGAGGAGGAGTGAGGGAGGGAATGAGTGGGATGGTGGGGATGGGAAAGACAGTAGAATGAGACAGACATTATTGCCCTATATACACGTATGATTACACTACTGGTGTGACTCAGCACCTTGTACAGCCCAGAGGAATGAGAAGTTATGCTCCAGTTATGTACAACATGTCAAAATGCATTCTATGTCATATATAACCAATTAGAACAAATTTTTAAAATTTTTTTAAAAGGCAGACTAGCACTTTTTCCAGGTATCCTACAAATTCACTTACACCCTGTGCTTACAAGTTCCTAAAAAGTTCCTAAATTTTCCAGTTTCCTGTATTTTATTAACAAGGCTACATGATTAACAAGGCTACTATTAAAAGCTATGAGTTAAATTCCAGCTTCAAGTATTTACAGACTGTTTGTACTTAAAAAATTATCTTGCCCTCAGTATTCTCATCTGATGAGAAGAGTTAATGTACATCTTTCTCAAAGGCATGCTCAAGAATGAAAGTGAAACAATATAAGAAGCATAAAAACCCCTTCTACATAGAAGGCACTCAGTAAATATTCATGATTTTATTATTCTATAATGATTACTACTATTATATCTTAAAATTCTTGTATTTGATTACAATTTTCAATGAAATTAATGTTTTAGTTATATGTATGAACATGTGTGAGTGTGTGTGTGTGTTTGTGTATACACACGATACTCATTTTCCCAAGATGCTCTTTTCTCCTTCTCTACCTACTGGTAGGTTAACAAAGGAAAAAAAACACCTAAACTAAACTAAATCTATTAGAGTGTAAGATGATATTTAAGACACAAAAATTCAGAATTAAGTTTCATCTTGAGTGCTACCTAGCATCTATAGTAATGAGTTGGGGAGAATACTGTAAGGCATAGTCTAAGATCTGAAGGGAAGAGAACCTTAAAAGAGTCCATACCTTCCATGTTGCCAAGGAAGATGGCAACATGGGTATCAGGTATTCATGACTCTGATGTAAGATTATGAAGAGCTGTAACTCTGAGGTATGGGTTACAGTTGTTCATATTATTTATTTCTTTTTTTTAATTTTTTTGGTGGTGCTGGGGATTGAACCCAGGGCCTTGTGCTTGTGAGGCAGGCACTCTACAAAACTAAGCTACATCCCCAGCTCTGTTCATATTATTTTTATTTTCTGCATCTCCTCTAGCTTCAAGGATGCTCTATCTAGTGCTGACAATTTTTTGAATAATGAGAACTGTCTCACATGTAACACGTTTTTACATACCTGAGGCTTTTTCTAACATTTATCCCACTATTAAATATGTACAAGCCTAGGATTTAGTAGTAAGCAATGTGCAGGTGATCTCTTATTCAAATACAACATACCTTGACAAAACACCATTTATGCAGCAAAAGGTAAGTGAAATAGTACCTGCTATGGTTTGGATATGAGGTGCCCCGTGTGAGACAATGCAAGAAGGTTCAGAGGAGAAATGATTGGGTTGTAAGAGTCAACCCAATCAGTGATTTAATCCCCTGATAAGGATTAACAAAGTGGTAACTGAAATGATAGGGTGTGTCCAGAGGAGTTGGGAATTGGGTCATGGCTTTGGATATATATTTGTATCTGGCAAGTGGACTCTCTGTTTCCTGATTGCCATGTTAGCTGCTTCTCTCCACTACACTCTCCGCCATGATGTTCAGCCTCTCTGGGACTCATTTTTACCCAGAACTTCACTATTTGTTTTTCTCCTTCCAGGACTCATCTGCAATGGGGAAGGGTAAAAGTCTAGGGCTCAGCATTTCAGTATTTGCCTCCTCCCTTCAGGACCCACTGTGGTTGGGAAGGGATAAATGTTTGCTTTTGGTGGAGAAGATGGGGATGAACCTGGGAAGGAATGAAAGTTTGCTTTTTCCCTTGGGATCCATTGTTACTGGGAAAGGATGTATTGGGAGAGGTTTAAGTTTTGGCTAATTTTCCCCTCCTATCTCCTGAGTCACACTGTCCCTTCATTTTTCCCCAGGGAGTTGTCTTGTAGGAATATTATTTCCCATAACCCTTCACAGACTATGAACATGTTAATTGTCTCACAGTATTTGTAGATTAAGAATCCAAGTGTATAAATAAAAAGAACCAATAAAAAATAGAAAAAAAAACCCCACCATGTATAGTCCAAAAAACCTCATAATCAACCCTCCTTTGTACTCCATGAAAATAATCACACTTACATGGTTGCTTCTCCATAAAATCAAAGATCAGTTTGTAAATTATGCATGGATCACACATCTAATAAATCCAAAGCTTAATACCAACAGGAAAGCTAAACAGTACTTCAACAGAAAAAGGAAAACTATCTTCTAGGTCAAGCTTTTCAAACCATAATGCCAAAGTGCCTCTGGGGTCCTATAAATACTTTATTAAAATTTTTATCTTATTAAATTTAAGTTTTAAAATTTATGTTTAAATCTGTAATTAAAACATCAAACACGCTTGGGAGGCTGAGTCAGGAGGACCACGAGTTCAAAGCCAGTCTCAGCAAAAAAAGCAAAGCACTAAGCAACTCGGCGAGATCCTATCTCTAAATAAAATATAAAATAGGGCTGGGAATGTGGCTTAGTGGTTGAGTGCCCCTGAGTTCAATCTCCATCTACCAAAAAAAAAAAAAAAAAAAAAAAAAAAATTGAACACAAGTATTAACAAATTTTAACAGCATGAAGGCTTCTTGAGCTATTGTTATTTATTTATTTATTTATTTATGCAGACTGTAGACTAAAGTTTCTCTTATCATCTTTATGCAAAAATTTAAACATTTTAGAACATTTATTTTGACTTGCCAGTTTGGCTACATCCTGTCTGATAATATGTATTGTAAATAGTAATAATAAACTCCATTTAGCTATTTTACATTTTCTTAGAATTCTGTTAGATTTTGCTTGGTGGGAGGAAATATTTTAAGAGGCTCCTGGAAAAAAAAAAAAAAAAAAAAAACCTGTGAAAATCACCATATGAAAGCAATCTATTCACAGGCACACTGGGTAGAAGAATTGAAAACTGAAACTAATACCATCGAACTTTCACCACATAATCACATCTACCACATAATTGCCACATCCTATTTTTTCAGTCTCAAAATTGGTTTATGATCTTTCATCTCATAATCATTGCATGGTATAATTCTGTTCTCACACCACTTAAAAGGTAAACAGAACATCAGTGTATTCACCAGTGGTATATGATGCTCAGTTGTCTTCTCATGCACTATGAGCCATAAGCCAAGAATTCTCAGCACAAGCACACTCAGAATATTTCCAAAGGTCAACTAGTGTGGTTTATTTAGAGCACTAAAATACTAATGCTAAGCACATCTTTTAAGAGTGCCTCTGGGAACAACATGCCAGATAATGAAACCAATGAAAGCAGTACAGAATCTGTGGACAATTCAATTTTAACATATGCTCATGAGAGTACTCCAAGCATCCTAATCTTGCACAAGACAGTTTAGTAATAGGTCATTTTTATTTATTTAATTTATTTTAGGGTACTATTTTGAGACAGGGTCTTACAAAGTTGCTCAGTGCCTCGATAAATTGCTGAGGCTGGCTTTGAACTCACAATCATCCTGCCTCAGCCTCCTGAATCACTGGGATTACAGGCATGCACCACCACACCTGGCATAATAGGTGATTTTTAAGTAATACCAGAACAATTAAAAAAAAAAAAACTTCACAATAATGATCACATTCCACATATTTGCAAAAAAAAAAAATTTGGCATAAAATCTGCAATGATTATGCAGTGAAATATGGTACTAGTAGTTTTTTCAAAGTGAAAGACTTCCTACAAATCTCTATAAGTATAAATGTGGTACCTACAAATATGACACCTGAAGTCAAGAGACTTGGCTTCAAGCACTGGCCTCACAGCTCTGTCATCATGGACAAGCCTGACAGTCTATGTATCAGTTGTGTATATTAAAATAGAGATAATAATATCTTTCCTCAGAGAGTTTTGAAGTTTAATGAGATACTACATGTAAAACAGTACCTTATAAATAACAGAAAAGTTATACAATTGGCACATATTGGGAGGGGGTTGAATTGTACTTTTGACTATGGTTAGAACTTGCTAAATAAATTCTACCAACTTAAATTCTGACTTGCTGTCATCATAGGCAATGTAGCACAAGGTACTTCAAGTTCAACAGGTGATTCTATATCCTCAGCAGTGTTACCTAACTTGAGAGGCCAATACCCTTGGGATCTCTGATGCCATTCCATCATATTTCAATATCCATATTCTGTCCGTCCTTAAAAGGCCTTTTCTTTCACTTCACCATCAGTGCTCTAGTAAAATAACCCAGCTTTTAGTCTTTTCAATCCTCCATTAACACATTATAAACGTTAATGTCAGATCACCCATCCTTAAAGACTATACTTATTATGTTATTGCTGTATTTAAGAGTCCACAAGGCTGGGTGCGGTGGCGCACGCCTGTAATCCCAGCACTTGGGAGGCTGAGGCAGGAGGATCGCGAGTTCAAAGCCAGCCTCAGCAACTGAGCGAGGCCCTAAGCAACTCAGTGAGACCCTGTCTCTAAATAAAATACAAAATAGGGCTGGGGATGTGGCTCAGTGGTGGAGTGTCCTTGGGTTCAATCCCCAGTACCAAAAAAAAAAAAAAAAGAGTCCATAATAATTACAATTAGAAAGATGACACATTGGAATGTAATCTGTTTAAGCGGTTAGGACTAGATTGGATACCCTTAAATGTCAGGCTAAGGGGTCTATACATTTTCTTTACATGACTGTAGAAAAGTCACTATGAGATTCTGAGTAAAGAAAAATAGCTATGGTTGGGCACAGTGGCTCACATCTGTAATCATTACTACTCAGAAGGCCGAGGCAGGAGGATCACAAATTCAAGGTCAGACTGGGCAACTTAGCGAGACCTTGTCTGAAAATAAAAAGGACTGGGGGTAGAGCTCAGAGGTAGAGCACTTGCCCAGCACATGTGAGGCCCTGGGATCAATCTCCAGCACCACAAAATTTTTAAAAAATAATAATAATAAAAAAAGAAAAATAGCTGTGAAAAGTTGTATCAAAAGGAAGATAAACAAGGCAAATGGACTAATCTGACACTGGCGTGTGAGTGTGGGTGTGGATAAGAGTGAAGAAAGGAAAAACGAAATTAGGTCCCTTATGGGCAAGCATCTCATTCATCTCAGACTCCAGTCCTAGTATACAACATAAGGGCAGACACAGTGTGGAGTTCAGTAAGTCCATTCACCTAATAAACAGTAGGGCTAAAGTGAGCATTTCTACTATTTTAAATGCCATTTGTTTATATATAAAATGTAGCATATAATTAGAAAAGTTGATTATCTCACATCTGATTTTTATTTATTTTCAATCTGTGCTAATGAGTCTAGAATATCTCCCCAACTTAAATAGCTTCCTGAAGTCAATAAAATGGGTTGGTTGTTCAAAAAAAAAAGAATATCAAATCACTGGGAAAAACTAATGATTTTTCCACTAATTTATAAATGTATAGAAAGATTCATTCTATGCACAGTAGATAATATTTGAGTGAATTCTTCAAATCTCAGCATTCCTTAATTTAATAACTAATGGGCTAATAAAGTTTAGAAAATATAAGTCACCTACTATATATAAAATATCTCCTTTTTTCAGATGTATCTGAAGTAATAACATAATTTTAGTCCTACCTACATTTGATATAAATTAGATATTTTAGATAATTACATGGCATTTTAGAACTGAAAATGTATCCTGTGGATAAAAATAATCTCTGCAAGATTAGTTTGTTAGAATACTTCAGAACTTTTAAACTATGATCAAATAAGCCTTTCACCTGAAAACGAAGAAAATTCTTGTATAATTCTTGCTGTTTAATCTGAAGATCAGTTGGAGGTTCACAAAATATATTTCCCCGAGCAAAAGGAGAGCTCTGTGTTTGCACATGACCTTGAAAAAGACATTTTACAAAAGCATACCATTAGAAAAATGTAACGCTTAAAGAATGAAAAATCTGATAATCAACCCTTATTTAGGAAAGCTGTGCTAAACACAGAATCCAGAGGAAATTTCAAAGAGGAAAGCTGAGATTAGAATCTAAAGACCAGATGAAAAGTATAAAGAAAAAGAAAAATGGTAAGACTATAACTAAATTAATAGTTGAAAATAATATTATAGCTATAATAGCAATAAACACTACAGAAATGTGAAAGCTAAGCCTAAAGGACTCTCATCACAGAAAAGGCTATAAACCAGAATTAAGAGGAAAAAAATACATATTTAAATTCTTATACAGTTGAATACCCTATACTTAAGAAAAGCTATTAATCACATCAAAATGTATTATATAAATACTTAAAGTTTTCTTAATTATTTCTAAAATTGGGTAATTCCCAAATTCTTCCCAACTGTAATTTAAATATAGGATAACAAGTCAGCTATAAGACATTTTTTAAAAATTACAGTGTCTTAATCATTTTAACAGTTTTTATTTTAAAAACTATTAAATCAGTGGGATATAAACATAAATAATAAAAATGTTATTATTTTATCAATAAATATTATTATATATTCTTGAAGGGAAAAATTATTTCCTAAAAGAAATTTGAAGAAGCAATTATCTCTTAGGAATCTCTCTGAATGCAAACATAAAAAAAAGTGGCCTTTAAGCCTCATATAACTTTATATTATTTTTGAGTTACTAACTCATTTTTTATACCATCAATTCAAAGCATGTATTCCCCCCACTTATGTCATTTTGTATGGGCAGATTGTTTTGCAGTTTACCTGTTTTTCAAGCCTACTTTGTCCTTGTATTTAAATTTATTAAAGTTTATTTGAATAGATCAGCAGAAAGCCAAACTTAAACATCATACTTTTTTCCCCCACTAGAAAATGTTTCTAATAAAAACATAACCAGACATACACCTTGAAGGTTCTTTTAAATCTTATGCAGTAGGGGAAAGGTGATTAACAAAACAAAATTGAGTGTTATCTTTCACCCTGATGTTCTCTCTCATTCTAAACCTTTAGAGGCAATTAATGAAGAAATATTCAAGACATAGAAAATAAGTTCTTTTAGAAATAACTTTAAAAATAAAATGATAGGGAAACATTTACCCAATGTAAAGAAAATGGAATGTATGTAGGCATGATAGTAAGCCAGAAAGTTAATTTAACCAAATTAGTATTGGATTTTATAAACAGCAGCTAATGTAAGAACCATAAATTTAAAAAAGAAAAAAGGAATATTATGTAGGACCTCAAAAACAGGCCTAATAAAGACAAAACATCATAGGATAATGAACCTTAAACATACATTAGAACATCCAATTTTCAGATATATTCCAAGTTCCCTAAGGCCTTTAAAAAATACTAAATGGCACATATGTATGTGTATGTAAGCACAAGTATGTAAGTGTATATGTATAAAGACACATATAGATACTCACACACACACACATATATATGACCTAGAACAAATTAGGTGGCTTTGGATAGTTTCTTGTACGTAGAAGGTTTATTTTAGGCTAATTCTCAGGGAAACAAAGTTGAATTTAGAGAATTTTCAATTCATAAAAAAGGAAATTTTAAACATTTTATGATTTTTATAAATTATTTTTAAAAATAAAGCATCCCTAGCAACACTACCAGCACAAAAACCTGGTGGTAGGAAAGAAAGGCCATAGACAACAAATTTTGTTGTATGTATTCAATCATTAGTCTTATACTCCTGCAAAAGAACAATGGAAATTTGATTTTCCAAATGTTTTTCCTGGTTGACTAGAGCTAGATGCCTAAAAATGTAATTACTAATAAAGAGTAAGTTCTAGGCTGAGACAGAACTACAAACAATACATGGTATGGAAGAAAAGGATAAAGATCTGTAGCACTGAGATCTCAATACAGAATACTAAAAGCAGCAGCAAATGAAGAAGAGAAAAATACTAATAACAAGAAGCCAAAATTCTTAGCAGCAATATGAAAAAGTGTTTTGATGTTCCCACTGCACTATACATTGAATTACTACAGAGTAAGAGTAAAATTAATAATTTCATAAAAACAAAGATTCAAATTTTAGTGCTCCAAAAATCAAAATTGAACCCAAAGGCCAAAACTCTATTTTGAATCAAAGAGAGTATTTTCTCATAATTAGAGATCAGATAATAGAAGAGGCTATCCACAAAAACATCAAAAACCCATCTCCTAAGGTATTCTAAAAGGCTATAAAAAATTTATTAGGAAAAACATCCTAATGGAAAGTTCTTTTCTAGTCTATAGTCAAAACATTTTTTTTTAATTTCTTTTTTAGATGTTGATAGACCTTTATTTTATTCATTTATATATGGTGCAGAGGATTGAACCCAGTGCCTCACACATGCTAGGCAAGCACTCTACCACTGAACCAGAACCCCAGTCCTATAGTCAAAACTTCTGTGCAAGTATAAAAGCAGAATTTGGGGGTAAATAAATGCTTACTTTTATTATAAACATCAAAATACAATGCAAGATGGAATATTCTTATATTTCTTTTGATTTAAATACATACTTTCATACATACTGGATAAAGGAAGATGATGATAACTTTTTCTGGCAAGTCATAAAAAAGGTATTGAATAATTTCAACATATAAAAAAGCATATATATTTGGCTAAGGAAAGAAGTCTGTGATCAGATATTAAACTTTTAATTACTTCTTTTTCTTTGTGTACTGTGATTTTACAAGGGAGGGTAAATGATCACTAAAATAAACAAAAAAAATTGCACAATTTATCATAATAACACCATACCTTCTCAGTAGAGTCACTGGTATAAGAAGCAAATTGTATGTGTAAAAATGTTTGATTTTAAGAACTGTCCCCAAATTAGTAAAATTAAAGTGTTAGCAGCAGCTGAAGTAGAGGAAAAACAGTATTAAAAACCAACCTCTCCCTAGTCAACTTTTTTCAAAATTACTAAGAAGAAAGGTATTGCAAATAATATCCTGACTCAAATGAACCAAATTTTCAAAATCACAACAAGAACCGTGTCAAAGAACAGAAAAGAAATGTTACTGAACAACTTTCGAAACTTAAAAAAAAAAAAAAAGAAAGAAAAAGAAAAAAATAGAATGTGATTAAAAACCTGAGTTTTTATTTCCAGAATCTTCTATGTTCTCAGCATTTGAAGTGGCTAAATTTTGGTCTAGAGATACAACAGCCCTTTTATCTTCATATGTTCTTGCATCTGGGTTATGGTAGGCATCTATATTTTGTCTGTGCATCCTATTCAAATCAGCTGAGAGGGAAAAATAAGCCATTTATTTCAATAATTTACTGGTAGCTTAATACAGTTTCTTAAAATAGGGAATCAGAGAAAAACAGCAATAAGACAAAGCTGGGAATGACTTAATGATATGTTGATGCTCTGGAAACAGAAACAAAATTATCAAAACTAAGATTTTCAAAGGATAACCCTGCAAAATAAAACTGAAAATTAGTAGAAAAATTAAGGATACATAAATCTCTGACATTCCATATAAGCCACATTAACATTGTTACTTAATAATATAGAATACAGAATAAATGTAGCAACAATTCAAAACACTTCATAGTGAAATTAATTCACCCCAAATCATCAACTCTCCTAATGAAAACACATACTCATGTGGAATGTGAAATGTATCCACAAATTTTTTGACAGTCTTCCCTCAAAAGGTGGAGCTCAATTATCTTCTCCTTTAGTGTCATAGAGTTAGTAACTCACTTTTTTGTTTTTTGTTTTTTATTTGGTGGGGGGAAGGGGCATGGGGATTGAAATCAGATGTACTTTATGGTAAAGCCACATACCCGACCCTTTTTAATTTTTTTTATTTTTATTTTTTTGGGGGGATACCGGAGATTGAACTCAGAGGCACTTGACTACTAAGACACAACCCCAGCCCTATTTTGTATTTTATTTAGAGACAGGGTCTCAGTGAGTTGCGCCTCACCATTGCTGATGCTGGCTTTGAACTCACAATCCTCCTGACTCAGCCGCCCAAGCCACTGGGATTACAGGCTTGTGCCACAGTGCCTGGTCCTTTTTAAAATTTTGAGACACGGTCTCACTAAGTTGCTGAGGCTGGCCTCAAACTTGTGATCCTCCTGTCTTAGCCTTCTGAGTCACTGCGATTACAAGAATGCATCATTATGCCTGGATACTAGATATTGAAGAAATTATGGTACATAACTTCCAAGGCTACACCATAAAAGACATGGTTTCCACCCTGCTTGATCTATGGATCACTTGTTCCAAGAAATGTCAAATACCAAATAATACTGAAAGAACACTATGGAAAGGCTCATATGGCAAGGAAGTAAGGCCCCCTGAGCCATGCGGGGGAATCAGATAGAAATGGGTCAAATTATGGACCACTCACAAATTATGGATCCACAAAACTACAGGATAGTAAGTGTATTATTTTAAAACACTAAGTTTTGGGGTGGTTTTCCATACAGTAATAGATATCTAATAAACACAACGAAAGTCGCAGCACCTACAACTGGATCAAACAACCTCTCAATCTCAGCAACGTATCTGAATGTTTATAGAGTTCAAAAGTTAAACAAAACAAAAAGTAGTTCTCTCCCCCAAATAACTGGGATAGTACTGCAGCAATAAAAATGAACTCAAGCCTGGATATATAACTATTTATGAGGAAGCACATTATGTTCAAGAATGTATTTTGGATATCAAACACAGAATAACAGACAGACTGTGGCAAGTAAGATGTAAATGTTACAAAAAAGAATGGGAGCTTACAATCAGGGAAGTTCATGTCATATTATAACATTTAGAGTAGCTTGGACTTTAAAAATGGACAGGAGCTTGAAAGGTAAAGGTAACTAGAAAAAAATAATAATGATAGGAGCTTTAAAGGTAAAGGTGACTGGGAAAGAATAATAAATAAATATAATAATGTGATGAAATGCTCCAAGGGGGTAAAGTAAAAGGAGTCTTCCAGAAACATTAGTCAACTTGCCTAGAGTACAACATACCTGTAATAGAGTAATGAGAGATAAACTAGGAAACTACAGATTAGATGCCTGTTCTGGAATGCCCTAAAAGGCACACAGATGGTTCTTAATTTTATTCTATAGATGGTAATGGAAAAACAGTTTTGGTAGTTACTGAAGTAGTATTAGTAAAAATGGCAAGCAACATTAAATGTTCACCATTTTTATATACTAAACAATAATTCATATGATATGGTGTTATTTTTACCCCAGTATTACATATGAGAAAACTGAACTAAATCAATTTGTTCAAAGATTCACAAAGTAAATGGCACTAGAATGTAAACTTAGGCAATAAGACTCCAGAGTCCTCAATGAATTTTGAGAACAGAATAAAGGTAATTGGTCATACTTTTGAGACATGTTATAGCTTGGATGTGAAAAACAAAGAAGGATGATGAAGAAGTAATAAGAAAATGGAAAGAACCTAAGTAAACACAATAAATCTGAATTATGGCAGTAGTTCAAATAAATTCTATGAAGAAAAGTCAAGAAACACCAAAGAGGCAGAACTCATACACATTAGACTTAACTGACTAGATACAGGGAGTCAAAAAGACTTCATTCATGTCTTTTAGTTTGAATACTATATTATGATGCCCTTTAACAGAACATGGCAAGTAAAGATGAGCTTGACTTGAAAGGTTAAGTTTGTTTGGCATGCTAGGTATAAATAATCCCCCAAACATAAAAGATACAGAGATGCAAAGGCAGGCTGGAAATGAAGTTTTAAAAGTGATCAGGGACAGAGAAGGCAATTTGAAAATCATCTGTAGAAAAGGCCCAAGGAGTAACATGGGAGGGAACAGAAGAGAGGGGAAAGATGATGATCCTATTTATCAAGGTGCACATGAGGTCAGAGAATAGTCCTTAGAAGAAAGATCATGTTCACAACTGAGAAGAGTCTAAACAAGTTCATGAAGCACATCCAACAATTGTTAACTGAAGCAAAAACAGCATCTCAGAGAATGCAAAGGACCTGAAAGAATTGTCAACTCAGTTCAAAGAGGATATGGTCTAAGTAAAAACCACTAAGGTGAAATAGGACAATTATTTTTTTAAATGTAGCATCAGAAAGGAGTAGAAACTACAGTCATTATAGTTTTAGCAATAAGAACAACATCAAAAGTCTTTGAATATGTTTCATATGATAAAAGAGAGGTAGCATGATAAGCAGAATATTTGTGTTTAAGAACACAAGTTAACTAAGCATGTTCAGAGACAGAAGGAAAGAAATGAATAGAAAAACCAAATACAAGAGAGAAGGGACTGGGTAAAATGGCAGAGAAAAGATGACTACAAGAAAACTCCAAAGTGCCAAGGATTGGAAAGGGGTAGGTAGGTGATCCTGAAATCATTGCCAAATCTAGAGATCTGAATAAGGAGGAGAATAAAAAAAGAAAGATGACGGGAAAGTCAAGGTCATGGGCTAAAAGCTGTGGTCCAAGAGATGTTCAAAAATGAAACAAAATAACTTGAAAATAATTCCAATTCACTAGAACAGAGTAAGTAATGGCCTATGTAAATAAGAAGTTCATTGTAAATAATACTACCCACAATATTCTTCTATTTTTTCTATTATCAGACTGCAACAGAGCAAGCTCACTCCTTTCAGTATGACAGGCAAAGCTCTGCTGTAATCCTAGTGAATGCTTAGGAATTGCAATCTCACTTTGATAGTCATCTATAAAAAGTATACATTAAAAGAGAAATATTCCATAAGCAAACATTAATAAACTTCAAAATCAATAACATAATTTACTGTTTTGATTATACATGGACCTCTCAATTAGAGTACTATTCAGTGTTTTTTATTTAAAAAGAATTTCACCAGAATTTGTAATTATTATTTAAGATTTAAAAATCAGATTTAGCAATCAAGATAAATTCATCCTGCTTTTTACAAAAAAAAAAAAAAAAAAGATCTGTCCATCTATTGGCCCTCCTTGTCTCTTTATGTGAAGTAGTAAAATAAAAGGTTTGAAATCAACAAAAAAGTGAAAGAAAGGAAAAAGGTACCCTGGTCAAGAGTGTACTTTACCAGCTGCAAACATTGAACTTAAATAGAAATCATTTAAAATAAGACTGTTAGCATAAGAATAATTCTAAAACAAACAGCATACCAAACAAACAAAAATCAGATTCATGTGTGGAAAAATAATTCTACTTCTTGAACAATTTACCAGATTAGTGCTAAACTACATGATCTTACAGATAAATAACGCATAAATCATACTTATTTTCTTCAATATTTATTTTATCTTATAATCTTTATTTTTGTGACTCTAAATGAACACTTCAAAATTGAAATTAATTTTACAAGTCAGGTGCTGCTATCTATACTTTGGTGGAAGTAAGAACTAAAACATTTAAAGGAAATGGCTGTAATATATGTTATAATATTACTACAAGCCCCAAAATTTCAATACTTTCTGGCTGGTACATATACTCCTTTGTAATCAGTTAATTCAGAAAGTCAAGCAAAATTGCTACCTCTGACGCTACTAATATTTTGAAATTAACCTAATTTAAAGTATAAACACATATTATAATGTAGAAATTGCATATGTATAAATGCATATGTATTTTAAAAAAACAAAGATCACAATCTCTAAAATGAGTAAAACTCTAACTGGTGGTCCATGAAATAAATCTCACAAATTTAAAATCAATGAGATCACAAAAAGTATATTCTCTGAACAAAAACAAAGAACAGACTACAAGTATAAAAAGGAAAGCTCTTTGAAATTTTTCTAAAATTCTCCTCCAAATAACTGATTGGTCAAAGAAAAATCACAAAGAAAATCAGAAAACTAAATTGAGTGAAAATAAGAATACAATAAACCAAAATTTGTGAGCCATGGGTAAAGAAATGAGAAATTTGTAGCACACTGAAATGCACAGAAAATATATAAGGTCTCAAATCATAATCTAAGCTCCCACATTTAGATATCAGAAAAAGAAAAGTAAGCATAAAGTAAAATAAAGGAAGAAAACAGTAAAGATAAGTACAAAAATCAAGGAAACAGAAAAGAACAGTAAAGAATGTCAGTAAAAATCGAAGCTGGTTCCATGAAAAGATTAATAAAATTGATACTCCTCTGGTCAGATTGACTCAGGAAAAAAATATGAGAGGGAATATATAAATTAAAAATATCAGGAATGAATGAGGAACTATCACCATAGAATCTACAGACATTTAAAAAATAGAGAAAAGTTATGAACAACTTTATGCCAATAAATTTGAAAACTTAGAGAAAATGGATGTCTACTGAATTACTCAGCTTCACTGATATCTTCTATCAACAGAAAATACTTCTTAACTCATATTATGAGGTCAATATTACACTTATATTAAAACCACACAACGCCCCTCCTGGAACCTCAAATGGAAGATCATTCATCAAGAATTTTACATCGAAGTCTTAAAAGTTTGTTACCCAAGATGATGAGTGCTGACATGGATGTTGATGCTGAAAATCAGGTGGAACTGGAGGAAAAAACTCGACTTATTAAGCAAGTGTTGGAACTCCAACACACACTTGAAGATCTCTCTGCAAGAGTAAATGCAGTTAAAGAAGAAAATCTGAAGCTAAAATCAGAACACCAAGTTCTTGGACAATATATAAAAAAGCTCATGTCTGCTTCTGGTGTTTTTCAAACAACTGACACAAAAAGCAAAAGAAAGTAAGGGATTGGTTTCCCTTCTGTGTTATGGAATTGCTGCTGACTGTTTTTGGGGTTTTTTTCCCCTCCCTTTAAAACTTGGATAGATTCCAAAAGTTACAGTACCTTTGTTTGTGGCTTCATTGAATATTTGTAAAGATAATGGTGGATTTAGGCAAAATTAACTGCATAACAAGAGACTTCCATGAGTTTGTGTATTATGAAAATGTGCAAATGTGCACATTGTATTATATTGTGCACATGTATTGTAGAGACTTTATAATTAGAACTGCATATATTTATGAGACTTGAAGAGGAATGTTTTATTGAATTTGCTTTGATATATAGGTTTACCACTGTCTTTTATTATATAGGCTTAGTAAAATATATAAGAAAATAACCACCATGTTGTGAAAAAGTGACCAAAATCATGTACTGAATGCACAGCTTTATGTACCCTGTCCACCATCTTGTGCCTCTTCTCCATTTGCCTCTTCCTTCCCATTTCCTTCCTCTAAGGAAAAAAAAAAGTGTCACATTTGTAAAAGTAATTTTAATAGTTAATCACTTATGAGAGTAACCTGACTCTAATTATTGAAACTTAACCAAAATAAGATTGCTTCTTAGTTAGGGTTTGTCCTTTGTTATATTTAATAATGAGATAGGATTGCTGGTTTCTCTTTAAGCAACTGAAGATGGACTGCGACTATAAAAATGGTCTCATACTGGGGAAGATTTGTGAAAAACTTCACTTTGCACAAAATAACCTACTTGGTACCTGAAAAGATAGGCGTTCTGGTCATGTGTGTGTTCAAGATAGAAAATCTCAAGGAAAAATAGAAATGGGGTAGGAAAGAACTTGGTAAATACTAGTAACCAACTCCAAATGCTTTCACTCCAGATTTGTGTCCTCTTTGGCAGAACAGGTTTTTGGGGACAATAGAAAGATATGAAAATGGATTAAGTATGAATAACTTTATGTAAGCAACAATTTGGGGAAACCAGTTACCACTTGTTCTCAAGGACATTTACCCAGTAGATCAACTTATTAGCATCAGAATCATGTTAGGAAGTAGAATTTACATGTATAATAATTGGTAATCTTAACCTTATTAGCTCACTTATGCTCCCAGAATTTTCTGTAAATTCAACCATTTAGTTTGCACAGAGGTTTAGTCATTCTTTAACAATTTTTTAAAAATTTAGTTTGTAGATCAGTATTGGGGAATCAGTATTGGAAATAATAGTAAGATGTTATAATAGGAAAAGAGATCCACTAATACAGCTTATGGTTATTAGATTTGGGCTACTTTTAATCATGGAATATTCTTATGTATTAGTGTAAGATTTAATATATAACTTTACCTGTATGAATATATGATAACTGCAAACATTTTGCATCCCTTTTGTGACCTAATTTACAAATACTTAAAGTTGTGTTGCAGTTCTGCCTTGCTGTTTAATAAAAAGCTATTTCAGAAAAAAATAAAAAAATAAAAACATAAAATAAATAAAACCAGACAACAACAGTAAGAGGAAATAAAAACAAATATTTTTATGAGCCTGGAAGCAAAAATCCCTAACAAAATAATAGTAAGTAAAATTCTACAAAATGTAAAAAGGACAATATATCATTATCAAACAGGTTTTATCCAAGGAAAGAAAAATTAGTTGAATATCACAATGTAAAAATCACTTAGTAGTTAGACATGAGACAAGCCTGAGCAACATAGCAAGATGGATGGATGAATAAATATCTATAAATGAATAAATAGCAATAGAATTTCTATTTTCTCAGCAATAAATTCTATATACTCAATATATTCACAAAGAAAACTTTGAAAAAAACTAGAAATAAAAACAATGTGATTTAAAAAAAAAAAACAAAACATAAAAGCCTGTACATACCTTAACAGTGAAAGACTGAATGCTTGCCACTCAAATTCATGGGGACAAGAAAGAGATGTGTCTGTTCATCGTTTCAAAATATGGTTTGGAATTCCAAACCAGTGCAAAACACAAGTAAAAGAAGCAAAAGGCAAGAACTATTTTTATTTACGAAATACATGAATGTGTCTATAGACAAAAAACAAAAAAAAAAAAAACTAAAAAAAAAAACTACTATAGTGAATTTAGCAAGGAGGCAATACAAAAACTATGCAAAAATGAACTGTATTTCTATATACAAACAACAAATGGACATTGAAATCTTTAATGTATCACTTAAAATAACATTAAAACACATGAAATACTAAGCATAAAAACTAAAATTTATGTAAGATTTAATATAAAAATTATAAAATATTGGGTTGGGGTTGTGGCTCAGTGGTAGAATGCTTGCCAGGCACTGGGTTCGATCCTCAGCATCACATAAAAACAAAGTTGTTGTGTCTATCTGCAACTTAAAAAAATTTTTTTTAAAAATTTATGAAATATTGCTGAAAGACATCAACTGGAAGCATAAATGGATAGATATTCCACATTCATGGATCAAAAGACACAATATTGTTAAGATGTTGCTGTCCCAAATTATCTTTAGGGTTAGTTAGTACAAGCCCAAAGAAAATCCCACTATATTTGATTGAATTTGAGCACCCAATAGTAAAATATTCAAAGAAATTGAGTTGTCAAAATAATCTTGAAAAAAAGAACAAAATCGGAGGACTCGTACTTTTCCATTGTAAAACAGAACTGAGTCCAGAAATAAATTATGGTCAATTGGGTGCCACAAGAACTGGATTTTTTTTTTTTTTTTTTTTTTTTTTTTTTTAGTGCTGGGGATCAAACCCAGGGCCTTGTGCTTGCGAGGCAAACACTTCATCAACTGAGCTATATCCCCAGCCCTGGATCTTTTTTTCCTAATTGGTTCGTCTTAGTTATACATGACAGTAGAATCTATTTTGATAAAATTATACAAGCATAAGATATATCTTATTCTAATTAGGCCCTCATCCTTGTGGGTAGGCATGATAGTGGAGTTCACTTAGGTAATTTCATATGTTACATAGGTAAATGTGTTAGATTTATTCTACTGTCTTTCCTATTCCTATACTTCCTGCCTTCCTTTTGTTCCCCTTTGTCTAATCTACTGAACCCTCTTCCTCTCCCCTCCTTTATTGTGGTTTACCTTCCACACATCAGCAAAACATTCGATCTCTGGGTTTTGGGGATTGACTTATTTCACTTAGCAGGATATCCCCCAATACATTCATTCACTGGCAAACATCATAAAGTCAAACTAAAAAGCTTCTTCAGAGCAAAGGAAAAAATCAAGAGTATGAAGAGACAGCCTACAGAATGGGAGAAAATCTTTGCCACCTGCACTTTAGATAAGGCATTATTTTCCAGGATATACCAAGAACTCAAAAAGCGTAACAACAAAGAGAATAACCCAATCAATAAATGAGCAAAGGAACTGAACAGATCCTTCTCTAAAGAAGAAATTTGAATGTCAATAAATAAATGAGTCGGGCATGGTGGTGTATGCCTATTATCCCAACAACTCAGGAGGCTGAGACAGGAGGATCAGGAGTTCAAAGTCAGCCTCAGCAATAGTGAGGCACTAAGCAACTCAGGGAGACCCTGTGAGACCCCTCTGAATGCCCTGGAGTTCAATCCCCAGTACCAAAAAAATAAATAAATACTTACATGAAAAAATGTTCAACACCTCTAGCAATTAGAGAAATGCAAATTAAACTACACTAAGATTCCATCTCACTCCAGTCAGAATGGGAATTATCAAGAATACAAGCAACAATAAATGTTGGCAAGAATGTGGAGAAAAGGGAACGCTCATACATTGTTGGTAGGACTGCAAATTGGTGCAACCACTCTAGAAAGCAGTGTGGAGATTCCTCAAAAAACTTGGAATGGAACCACCATTTGACGTAGTTATCCCACCCCTCGGTATATACCCAAAGGACTTAAAATCAGCATACTACAGGGACACAGTCACATCAATGTTTACAGTATCACAATTCACAATAAGTAAGCTATGGAACAACCTGGATGGATAAAGAAATAGTGGTATATATACACAGTGGAACATTACTCATTCATAAAGCAGAATGACTTTATGACATTTGCTATTTAATGGAAGGATCTGGAGACCGTTATGCAAATGAAATAAGCCAATCACAGAAAATCAAAGGTCAAACGTTCTTTCTGATATATAGATTCTAACCCACAACAAGGGGGATGGAGGGAACAGAAATTCAGTGGATTAGACAAAGGAGAATGAAGGTGGGGTGAGAAGGGGCAAGACAGTGAAAAGAATCTGACATAACTTTCCCTTTGTACATATATGAGTACACCACAGTGAATCTCACCAAGTGTACATCCACAAGACTGGGATCCTAATAAGAATAAAATATATTCCATGTTTGTATAAACATACAAAAATGAATTCTACTATCATGTATAACTAAAAGGAAAAAAATTAAATTTTTTTAAAAATTAGTTCCAATGTATCTGATAAGAGTATACCTTTTCAATTTCATGGCATACTGCAGTATTAAATAAGCAAACAAAACATTACTACCAAAAATGAAAATCTCAGAAAAGTTCTTTCTGTTTCCATTAGGTCAGGCAATTCTAAAGCAATATTTTATAATTCAATAACCCACATTTATCCTACTTATTTCCACCAATTAAATGCATACAAAACACCATAATTGTATTATCTGTACTGAAAATAATTTTAGAGTCAGTCTGAAAAGTTCTAAGAAATTAACCTATTTCCAATGTTTCAGTCGTTAAAACACCTCTCCCATAGCAACTAGTAAATTTCTATCAATTCACAATTTAGACTTCCAAGAGCAAAGGTAAGTTACCTATGTAATTATCAAACCAACTGCCCTCCTCTTGGGCATAAAGAAAGCTAAACTTCCCAGTTACTCAAGCAGTTATATTGGAATCCATCTATAACTAGTTTTGAACAACAGAACAAAGTTAAAGGTGACATCTCTTCACTTCTAAGTCAGGACTCAACAAAATCCTCAATTTGTAGCCAGACATGGTGGCCCTGCCTATAATTACTCCAACAACTCAAGATGCTAATACAGAAGGATCACAAGATCAAGGCCAGCCTCAGCAACTTAGCAATAACCTGTCTCAAAACAAAAACAAAAAGAGGACTGGGGACGTAGCTGATTTAGCTCAGTGGTAAAGCAACCCTGGGTTCAATCTCCAATACACAGAAAAGTAAAAAATTCTTAGCTTGCGCTCACTACCCCATGTTCCCAGTCTGTGCTGCTAAAAGTTAAAACAGAGTGGTGACATAATGGAAAATGTCCAGGTCCTTGAGTCATCTCTTAGAGGAGAAGCACCAAACAACATCAGAATGTGACATAACTGAGAATTAAACTTAAAACTGTCATAAGCCTCTGAGAACTCAGTTGTTTAGTACTTTTCATTAATTGCCAAAACACCTTTAAGTAAGACCTTTACTTTAAACGGAAATATTATAGCACGCTATCCGTAGTATTTTTCTAACAATATATTCAAATAAACATTTAACTATTACAATAAAAACTGTTCATCTATGCATCACTTAAAACCATCTCACCTATAAAAAAATTTTAAAAAGTAACGAAGAGTTCCACCTTCCACAATTGTGAGGAAAGTATTCATGAAATGAAGACAGTAAAGAAACAAATCTTTTGGGAAGAAAAAAATTACATTATTGAGTCTCAAGTCTATCTTTTAAAAGAAATTGACAAAGAATAAAAGCCATAATATATAAGGATGGTAATAACTAAATATCTAGCAATCTTCTCATTTTATCACTTACCTATCCCTATAGCACATAACACATGAAGAACATAAAATCTACATTTTTAACATCTTAATAGGTATTCTTCTATCATCCTGTATTTCTCATTTCTAATCAATTTTCAAAAACCCATTTATCTTACTCCATTTTTAATCTGTTTAATTACAAGCTAGTTAGAAACTGTTAATATATAAAGCAAGTTATGAAAAGACTTTTTCAGACTGTTGTTACTAGATCAAAACTTCTGAGAATATATAACTGAAAAAAAAACAATATAATTCTGCAATCTGCCACAAAGTTTCTGAGATAAATTATTTTTTTCAAAGGAGCTCTTACGTTGAGCAGATATCCTCCACATATGAATTAAATACAAGACCCTTCCCACAATCCCCAATTATTTATTTTTAAAATATCTTTTACTAGTCTTAAAAAAAGTCATAAAGTTTTACTACATTTGCTACAAAATAAAATATTCTAAGTACTACTTTGGGTAAATACCTACCAACTAACATGAACTTTTCTGTGCAGTTGGGTTATATTATCAGAGGATGGACAATTTATAATAAAAATAAAGTAATAGGCTTCTGAAGAGGAAAGTCTTTCTAACCTCTGCTATATTATCAAAATGCTTCTTTCACATTAAGAAAAAAAGAGACCTTGCTTTAAATGCTGAATCCCTGTACTCTTCACTCTTTCAAATGTTAAAAATAATTTAGTTTATTTTAAAAACAAGTCCATGGAAACAGCATACTTATCAGGTTTCCTTTTGCATCCCTGAGAGGAGCACCACCTCCACCTTTCCCCCAAGGGTTGTAAAATCTCATTTCAGCTTCCAATTTAGCTTCATATTCTTCTTTTTCTTCACGTTCTTTCCTCCTCCTTTCTTCTCGTTCCCGAATCTTGATGACATAAGATGTACTTAAAATAAGTACTGACAAGTATGCCGATACAAGTGGTTACTAACACCATATATTTCATTTTTATGGTTTAGAAAAAAAAAAAACCTGAGGGTTTTTTTACATCGCACTGTAAAGTTAATAATCCACAAATATATGCAATACTCCACTTAAAAATACCTGAATGGCTGGAATATATGGCTGCTATCCTTCCCATCCCATCATGCTACCAGAGACCTTTCCAGCTATTAAACCCACATGAAACTCAACCAACCCCTCCCTTTCTCCCCGACTCTATCCCAATCTGTTCCTTCCCAACCTCACCAGTTCTATGGGACCATTAGGATCTCCTTACTTTCCTTTTGTATATATCCTTTCATGGTCTAATCCCTACTTCACCAGACCTACTCTTCCTAGGTAGTTTATTTCCAGAATTCAGAGAGGTTAAGGGTTCAAAGTAAATACAGATTTATAAAAACACACAAAACATATACATTCTTATTATCACCAAGGATAAACACAAGATTATTCTCTAGAGATATATGGATAGGCAATGGACAAGAATCTACATTTTGGAAAGTCGTTTTTAAACTCAAAACTATATGCATGGTAAATTTAGGTACTCTTTCACTCCAGCAGAGTCAAAGAAGTCATCACATACATGCCACACTTCTAGAGTTGAGAAATCTAGGTTTGTCAGTAGTATTTTTAATATGTGCATTCAAAATTAAGTCTTCTATTTGTAGAATCCTAACATACAAAAAGTAATGGTGCTTACTCGATAACTTTTTAAAAAACTCTTTTCTCTTTCTAGAAAGTTCCCCATGTAAAAGTTGAATACAAGTATTTTAAGATATCCAGGTGGAATTTTACAGAAAAGTTACCTTAGTTTAGATAGATATAGAGATCTACATAGATCTATAACAAGAGTCCCAGAGCCCTCCCCACAGATAAAAGAATTGAAAAAAAAAAAAAACAAGAACGAAAAAACTTATACATTTGATAGTTACTCTATTTAAATAAACTCTCTTTAACCATTACAAGCTACAACAGAATCTATTATCTTCTTCTCTACTACATATATTCCCTGTCTTGATTTATAGTCTCATTATTCTCCTAGATTAAAACACTCAACACTCAAGAGTCACCTTCAAGCCCTCTGCTCTCTCATTCACTATATCCAAGTCCCATCAATGAAACCTCAGAACTGTCTCTTGGATATCCTCCCTGCTTCTCCATTTGGCTTAGGGCCTCAAAACCTCCTGACTAGACTATTTTAAGAGTTTACTGGATTTTCTCTGCCACATCTCTTTGCCAGTTGTTCACATCACAAGTTATCTTCCTAAAAGTCAAATTTGTTTGCATCAACTAATCCTTTCACTTTTCTCAGATTAAAATGTCCTTCTTTTTGGCTGTCCATAACAAGATGAACCTGAAAGCTCTTTATTACCTAATCCTTCACAATCCAGCATAATCTAACTTTCCAGCCTCTTCCCCAAAAACAATTTAATTCCCCTAATACACCAGAAATGTCCAACTTATTCTTCATATAACATGCAGCTCAACCACTAACTACCATATGAAGCATGCCCAATAACCCCAGGTAACTACTCTCTCTATTCTATGCTTCCCACAGCATTCCAGTATATCTACTTCAAAACTTATTAAATTGAATTATAACTGGTTTTTTTCCCTGCCCTACCATACTCTGAGTTCTAAGGGACCACTGTGTTAACAAATAAGATGTTAAACACAAAATGAATAGTGAATACCTGCTGCTGCAAAGCTTCTTGATAAGACTGAAGTGATTGTTTAGAAGGCTTTGGTTTATCTTCAAAAACCAGTCCTGAATTAACTGTTCGATCATTTGTAATTTTCAGTTCATTCTGTCCAACTGTATTCCTATATCAAATAAACAATTAATTAATTTGAATCCATCTATCATTCAAGAATAAGAAAATTCAAAAAGAAAATGCAACAGTCCTTTGAAACACATCAGCACATAAAAACTTTATCTTAAAATAGAGGACATTTCTCCATAGGTCAGAGAAGAACCCTTAAACAAGTAACCTCCTCATAAGTTCTCCCTCCTATTTCTGTTTTGACAAACCATGAAACTTTCAAATATCTGATCTATTTCTTGATCTAGGCGATTGTTACTTGGGAATGAAAACACTTTGGGATAGTTCATCCAGAAGTTACATAGGATTTAGGCACTTTTCTAAATATATAAAAATAACCACACACAGGAAATCCCTCAAGTAACACCAAAACAAATAATGGTGTGCTTAGTAAATAGTTAATAAAAAATTACTTTCTATCCATTTCAATAATAAAACAAGATAATGTAAAAAGTCTGACTGTTCCAAATAGAAAGGGTTTAAGGATATATGTAGACCAAGTTTCGGGAAGAAGGGAAGAAATATAGAGGTATTAATTTTATACACAGATCAATAATTTTTAGCAAATTTACAGAGTTGTGCAATCACCACAACCTAGTTTTAGAACACTTCCATAATTCACAAAATATCACTTATATCAATTCGAACCAATCCCTACTTCACCCTCCACCAATCACTAAGTAAGTAGCCTGATTATTATCTCTACAGATTTTCTCTGTCTGAACTTTTTATATAAAAGGAACAACATAATATGTATGGATTCCTTCAATGACCATATTTTTAAGATAGATGTGTTATATCAGTAGTATAATCCTTTCTATTGCTGAATAGTATCTTCATTGCATGGATGTAAAATATTTTGTTTATCCATATTCACAAATTGATGGACATATGAATTGTTTCCACTTTTTGGCTATTATAAATAATACTATGAATCCTGAAAACAAATCTTTGTGTATATATATATATATATATATATATATATATATATATACACACACACACACACATATACATATATATGTTTTATTTATCTTTATTGTATGCATAGGAGTAGAATACAGTAACTTTTTATTTTAAAAACTGCCATTCCCTACAACTACTTTTTATATATTAATTTTGCATTCAGTAATTTTACCAAAATGTATTAATTCTAATATTACATCTGTATATGCTTTTATAAATAATACCAGTTTTCTCTCTTCTTTTCTCATCCATGTATTTATGTCCTTCCTTTCTCTATTATTTTTGCCCTAGCTACAATTATTAGGCTCTCAAAAGAAGTTGTGTTAGTAAGAACAATCTCAAAAATAATGTTTTAAATATGTCATCATTAAAATAATAATGTAGCTTTTTCACATTTATACTTTCATGAGTTACTATGTGTTTAATAGTCATTAAACTAACGAACACTAAATTTTATTAATGTTTTTTTCTGTAGCAGTTGATAGGATCACATAGTTTTCATTTTTATTAATATAGTACAGTAATTGATCTTATAATATTGACTATATCTAACACCAGTTTGTATGTCAGACACTATTTGAGAAACTTCACATATTTAATTCATTCAATACTCATAACACCCCTATGTTTATAGAAAGCAAGTGTTTAATAATCGCAAGTGTTTAATAATTACCTGAGGCAATGATAACAATTCCCATAAGCAAAAAGCTAACCAATAAAAGTAAAGGAAAAAATGTGGAAAATGGTATATTTATAGAGTCGTGAAAAGCTCCAACATATTTCTGGGAAACTAGAAAGCCACATGCATGTGCTGCTGCGCAATGCTCAGAAAGACTCCAAGAATAATCTCTCACCTCTGGCTGGCACTGAGGTTCTGTGCATATAGGAAGTAAAAGCTAAAACAAAGACATAAACTGCCTGCATACAGTAGAACTGCCTCAATACACACACACAACTCCTTGGCAAAGGCTGAGAAACTTACTGGTTCAAGGTCTTTACAGAAATTTCAGTTCAACCATGTGCTTACCTATTAAGTCAACCTAAAAGAGGCTTCAGGGGTTAACTAGCCACAAAAGGTACTTAATATATAGACATGAAAACAAGAAACAACAAACAGCAATAACAATTAGGCACGTGGAAGGAAGAGAATCTGATTTTCAAAGATGTCAAATTATGTTTTTCTAAATGTACAATTTTCAACAAAACCAATTACAAAAGTTGGGGAAAAAAATAAAAAATAGGCAAGTATGGGCCAAATGCTGGAAGAAAGGTAGTTAACACAAATCATCCCTGAAAAATCCTAGGCTTTAGACTTACTCAACAGAGTAAGTCTAAACAGCTATTACAAATACATCACAAGAATTAAAGGAAACCATGTCTAAGGAATTAAATTATGAGAACAAAATTTACCAATGTTTATCAATGAGACAAATTTTTTGAAATTTTTTTTAAAACCAAATAGAAATGATAAGAGTTAAAAAGTATAACTGATAATGAAATAAATTCTCTAGAGGAATTCAACAACAGATTTGAACAGGCAGAAGAAACAATCAGTGAATCTGAAGATAGGTCAACTGAGATTTTCTAGTCTACAGCAAAAACAAGACTGAAGAAAAATGAGCAGTGCCAGGCATGGTAGCACGTGCCTGTAATCCCAGAGGCTCGGGAGGCTGAGGCAGGAGGATGAAGCGTTCAAAATCAGCCTACACAAAAGTGAGGTACTAAACAACTCAGTGAGACCCTGTCTCAAAATAAAATACAAAACAGGGCTGGGGATGTGGCTCAGTGGTCAAGTACCCCTCAGTTCAATCCCCAGTACCCAAAAAAAAAAAATGAGAAGAGCCTTAGAGACCTTGTGGAACACACAACAAATGAATGCATAATAGGAGTCTCAGAAAGAGGAAACAGAGAAAAGGACATAAAGAATATTTGAAGACATACACACACACAGAAAAAAGAATATTTGAAAAATAATGAACAAAAATTTCACAAAATCTGATGAAAAATATTTACATATCCATTAAGCTCATCCAAGTGAGAAAAACTCAAAGAGATTCACAACTACATATATCACAAACTGCTAGTAGATAAAAGCAAAGAGAAAATCTTGAAAACAGCAAGACTGACCAACCACTCAGTATATACAAGGAATTCTCAGTAAGATTAACAGTTTATCAGAAACCACAAAGGACTGAAGACAGGGAAATGATAAATTCAAAGTGCTAAAACAAAAGTCTGTCGACTGATATAAATTCTACATCCACCAAAACTACCTTTCAAAAATGAAAAATTAAGATACTAATAACTCAAAACAAATCATTCCCAATACACGTGTACTATCAGAAATATTAAATATTAAAAGAGCCCTTCAGGTTGAAATCAAAGAACATTTGATAGTAACCAAGGAAACACAAAGAGCAGCAGTAAAGGTAACTACATATACAAACAAAAGATATTACAATGTACTCATGCTCTAACTCTATTCTTTATTTGACTTAAAAGGCAACTGAATGAGGCAAAAATTTCAAAACTATGTTAATGAGATTAAATATACAAAGATGTAATTTGATAATAGTATCAAGTAGAGGAAAAGGAATGGTATTATATCAAAGAAAAAGCTTGAATGCTAACTTGGGATTAATATAAACTCAATTATTCTAAATTAAGATATTAATTTTAATCTGAGCAAAGCCACAAAAAACACAGAATTACACTAAAAGAAATAAAGGAATTAAAACATAATGCTATTAAGTATTTAAAACAAAATAGTAAGGGAGGAATAGAAAAACAAAATGACATAAAACATATTTTAAAAATACCAAAATGGCAGATAAAAATCCCACCTTAACAGGAATTACACTAAATGTTAATACTGGTCAAGGCTAGAAAAAGGGTAAAACAAAAAAATAAAAATAAAAACCAAACTACAACTGCCATTTTGTCTACATACAGAAATCTTTTGGAGTCAGAGACAAATGAACTGAGGGTAAACTTGGAAAACTTGTTCTAGGATAAAGACAGACATTCAGACCAAGGAAACAGAATAGAGTGCCAAAAATAAACTCTTATATGACCAAATGAGTTTTTGCAGAGATGGCATGCATACTCACTCGGGGAAAGGATAAATGATGCTGGAAAACCTAGATAACCACATCAAAAGAATGAAGTTGAACACTCAACATCATATACAAAAAAAACTCAAAATGGATCAAAGAATCCAAAGAAAGAACCAAAACATAAAATTTTTAGAAGGAAACAGGGCAAAAGTTTCAGAACATTGAGTTTGGCGATGATTTCTTGAATGTGACACCAAAGGCATAGGCGACAACAACACCATCTGTTATTACAGTGCTCTTTGTGGACACGAAAGAAGGTGTACTGAAGTAAAGACCTTTGAAAAGTAGCAAACACCATTGCATAGCCTGTCACCTTCAAAGGCATGAAAGGACTCATACCCCAGAAAAAGTCTTGAGTTTAAAAAATGTAAATAGCTGTGTTCTCAGTTATGTTCAAAGTCTTTTGGACACTGGAATACAAAACCACTGAGTGTATGTGTTTCATTTTTTTCTCCTATACAAAGTAGCCAAAATGGAGAGAATCCCTGTGAATGTGAGGAATGTAGGAAAGCATACAGTTTTCCCAGTTTCTTTGAAAAACATAAAAAGAGTCACATTAGTAAAATCCTGATACAAGTAAAAAAATGTTGCAAAGACTTCAAATGTTCCATTTCTATTTCTGTGTTTTTTTTAATTTGTCAATTTTTTATCCTAATTAATTTTATGTAACAGTAGAATGCATTTTTACATTTTGAAAGAACATTCATAAAGTATAATATTTTATTTTTCTGATTAAAAAAACAGAAACAAACAAAAGACAAATTGGATCTCATGAAAATTTAAAAATTTTGTACATTAAAAGACAATATAAGCAGTAGGAGAAAATAGTCCCATATCATATATCCAATATAAAGAATTAGTATCCAGAATATATAACAAAGAACAACTCAACAAAAACACACAAAAAAAACTTGGATGAAAAATTAGCAAAGGACTTGAACAGATTTCTTCAAAGGAAATACACAAATAGCCAATAAGCACACAAGATGATGTTCAATATCACTAAACCATGAGGGAAACACAAATCAAAACTATAATGAAATACCACCTCAAACTCATTAGGATGACCAATAATAAAAAAAAAAAAGAAAAGAAAATAGCAAGTAGAGAAACTGGAACCCCTGTGTGGTAAGAACAGAAGATGGTATATCTAATGTGAAAAGAAGTATGGTCAATCCTTTTTAAAAAAAAAAAAATTCGGGGCTAGAGATATAGCTCAGTTGGTAGAGTGCTTGCCTCACAAGCACAGGGCCCTGGGTTCTAATTCCCAGCACTGCAAAAAAAAAAATTTCAGGGTATTGGGGACCCTTGTCCCCAATAAGTACTCTACCACTAAGCCATAGACCCCAGTCCTCTTAAAAATATTTTTTAATTACAGACATGCGCAGTGGCACACGCCTACAATCCCAGCATCCTGAGAGGCTGGCTCTGAACCAGGAAAATACCAGGTTCAGAGCCAGGCTCAGCAACTTAGCAAGGCTCTAAGTAACTTACTGAGACCCTGTCTCAAAGTAAAAAATAAAAAGGGCTGGGGATGTGGCTCAGTGCAAAAGCACTCCTGAATTCAATCCCTGATATCAAAAATAGAATAAACATGATTCAGCAATTTCATTTCTGGACACAAACCAAAAGAATTGAAAACAGGGTCTCAAGGAAATATCTATATATTCATGCTAAATAACAGCATTTTTCAAAACAGGTAAAATTTTGAAGTAACCCAAGTTTCTATGAATGGATGAATAAGCAATATTTATGGTATATAACATATAATTTACTATTATTCAGTTTTTTGGGGTTTTTTTGTTTGTTTTGTTTTGTTTTGTTGTTTTGCGGTGCTGGGGATTGAACCCAGGGCTTTGTGCTTGCAAGGCAGGCACTCTACCAACTGAGCTATATCCCCAGCCTATTATTCAGTTTTCAAGTAAGGAAATTCTGATGTGCCATAACAGATCAAAATTAAGAACATTATGTTAAGTGAAAAAAAATCACAGAAAGACAAAATACTGTGTAGTTCTAATCATATAAGGTATTTATAGTAGTCAAAATCATAGAAAATAGAATAGTGGCTTATGAGGAAAGAAGATTACAAGAGAAGGAGACTTGGGGGATTATACCATTATTGTTCAATGGATATAACATTTCAGCTGACAAAAGAGTTCTGGAGATGGTTGTAAAACATTATGAATGAATTAAATACCCCCAAAAAAATTTTGCTTAAAAATGGTTAAGACGGAAAATCTTATGTTATGTATATTTTAACCTATAAAAATAGTAGGGAAAAAAAGAAATTATTATTTTAACTAATGACTTACATAATAGGTTGTGCTAGTTGTTGGGTAACAGGAGTCCTAACATAAGCTGCGGGTTGTACTCCCATCATTCCTGAACCATCTTAAAAGAAAAAAGAAGAAATAAAAAAACATTTATTTCAGAGTACACTTTTAAAAATACTTTATCCCTAAAGGAAAAAGCAAACGATGAAATGTTTGCTGAGTAAAAGCATCAATATTTTCTTCTGGGTTAGGAATTAGCAAAGACTATCGCCAGAAAACAAAATAATTATGTCTTAAATCTAGATGAAAAGGAAATAACTATCAAATATTTAAGTGGGTATTGCTATTGGTTCAATTTGGTTTGTCCCCCAGAACTCGCACAGGAGTTTAATCCCTTAACAGAAATAAGAAAGTGAAAACTTAATCTGACTGTGGTGTTTACCGTGAGACCTTTAAGAATTAATTAGATTAGGTTAGGTTATAGGTTGGAGCCCCTATGATTGAATCCTGGTGGCTTTATAAGGAAAGACTACACAGACAAAGATCCATGTACACTTCTGCCACAATGGCAGCTGGCAGATGGGGAGGGACCTCACAAAAATAGACTGTTTGAATATTTGGTCTCCAAACCTATGAGCCCAAAATAAATCTCTATCCTTCATAAAGTAGCCTGCTTCATGTATTTCATTATAATAACAAAATGGACTGATATGGATGTTTACTTTATTAAGTTATTCAATATATAATACTTGAATTTAGAGAAGCAGTGGGTTTTTTTTTTCATTCACATATTTTTGCCTGCATAAAAATCAATTCCTCTTATAAAATCACTGGAAAAAGATGTTTACCCTAGAGATCACTTACAATAAGCAAGACTGGGATCCAAAGTGTTTCTGGCACCATAAAAATAATACGCATCATCATAAGGAGTTCGATAGTTGGTAGCTAGAGGTGGAAGAATGGGAGGTGGAGGCAGAGGTGCAATCCTATATCAAAAGAAAAATGGAAAATTCTTTTATTTTACTGCAAATTTTTAATCATTATTATTTTGCAAAAGTATTACTGGAATCCCAATCACTAGTTTAGAAAAAGTCACAACCTTGCTCTAATTTGTCAAAAATTATGATGAAAAAGCAAATCATATAGCATAAAATTTCACAATCTCAAGTACAACACACAAGACAAAAACAACCTAAGAGTCAATCAATACCCAATAATCATTATGTGCCAATATCAAACAAAAAAGAGATATGATCCCTGTCCCTCTGAAATAATAATGAAAAATAAACAATTACAATAAAACAGACACAAAGTGCTATAGGAATACAGTGTAGGGACATTTAAACCTCAAAGAAAAAGAGAAGCGTGGACAATTTCCACGTTATTATAGTGAACTACACACAGAAAAGAGGAAGCAGTTCAGAAAGAGAGGGGAACAAGCTACAAAACTATATAATTACAAATTATTCCATTTGGGGAAATAGGCATTTTTTTTAACTTATAAAATGTTCTTTCACAGGAAGTGAAACTAAATGGGAAATAAAAATTACTTAAATATCAACAGTAAAAGTCTTGATGTAATCTTTAGTATTACATAAACTTAAAATTTCTGAAAATCTCAACTTTGGCCTTTTATTACTAAGCAGAAAATAGCTCTGTATTTCCACCAATGAAGTATTTTCTAATACTAAAAATGGTAAAGGGAAATCCTGCAGATAACAGAAAGAGAAAAGGAGTAGTCTAAAATATTTTCAGTTTTGAGTTTATCATAACAGATTCTCCCTATTACGTACTCCAAAATGATTCTGAAGAGTTAAGAATGCATTAATGTTCTCTTCAGTAGTAAATATTTCTCACATTTACTAGTCACTCCATGTATCTAACCTCACTATCCTCCCATTAAAGACACATCAACAAAGAAGCTGAATAACTATTATGAAAAGAAGTTGTTATCATCAACTCCTACATTTTATAGACTTATATAATATTTAATCCTCACAACTCTATAACTGTAGATAAGAAAAATATTCCTATTCCACTTTTACAAATGAAAAATTGAAGTTCAATAAAGGTATAAATGTGAAATGAAGCATTAAAATCCCTAATCTAATGCTAAAACCACAATGCTCCATTCCTTTTAATCCCCCACCCTGTCTTCTGAGTACAGAAGCCATTAGAGGAAATGAAGCACTTGATAAACACAGTAAACACAGCCCTATGATTTGTTAGTAACAAATGAAAGACCAAGTCCTACTCAAAGAAGGAAGGATAGCCCAGAAATATCAATGTTTTAAAAGTTTTAAAACAAAAAAACCTATAGACTTAAATACATTATGCAAATGTAACGAATGTTAATATTAATATTAGTAGACAAAAAAATAAGATTGAGTCCTACAAAAAGAAAGTATAAACCAGAAAATAGTAGTATTAATAGAATTTTCTTTATGTATATAGTCTAGTACAGCATGATGCCTTTTATACAAATCAAATCTTTACTTCAATACCTAAATTACAGTTTTTATAATCTCCACGCTTTTATTCCAGACATTTGAGTTGCATAGCCTCAGAATAATCACAGAGAAAGAACTAAACAAAAAAGAAGCTAAAATATAATCATATATACAAAAGACCCATATTAGAAACTTTTCCTGCATAAGTTAAAGGAAGAACTCAATGTTTGCCAAGTGGAAATAACAAAATTCAGGATAATGCATACTTTCTTTATAATAAAAGATATTAAAAATATGACCTAAACCTAAAATTTACTTAATATTCATTCTACAAACATAATTATCTTTAAACTCCCCAAAAAAGAAAATGTTATAAAGATTTCCCTTGTTTTTATAACAGTTTTAGATCAACAACAAAAATCAATTTCAGGAGAAATTATTTGGCACAGCTATTAATGATACAAAATCTCTGAAGGATAATGTCATCTGCTTCAGCATATCCTTCTAAACATAATATATAATAATACTTTACCTAATTCCAAAACATAAAACATTTTAAACAAGCACCTGGGAGGCACCATTTCACCAAGAGTACTGCTGAGTCCATTGTGCAAATCTTCATTCTGAGAAGGGACGGAGTAAACTGATGGAATGGGTGGGACAGATGGGGCAGATAAAGGAGGGAGAGGTGTCTGGAAAGCTACTCTGGGTCTTTCAGGTGGAATCATCTCTTCAAAGTGTCTTGGTGCTGTACTAAACTGCTTTAGTCTATCAGGCTAAAATAAAGAAAGAAAAATCTGTTTGTTAACATAGAATTGTAAATTTAAAGATGGAAGGGATCTTAAAAGACCCATTATCCATAGTCACTTAAGATAGTCACAGAATAACAGAATTTTACAACTATAAAATATTTAAAGATCTAATTATTATACTACAAATGAGTAACTGAGGCTCCCAGAGAATTACATGAATCACATAAGGTCTTGCTGTTAATAAATACTCAACCAACAACTAAAGCCAATTTTAAATACAGTACTCTTTCTATTATAGCACAATTCTATGCTACTTTTCTCTCCATTTCTAACAGCAAAGTACTCTGGAGAACAAGGTCAGCAAACACTTTCTATAAAGGGCCAGACAGTAAAGATATTAGGTTTTGTAGGCCACAAAGTCACTCCAGAACTACCAAAGTCAGTCCTACTGCTAAAGCAGCCACAGAAATGAGGAAGGCTGTGCTGCAATAAAACATTATTTACAAAAGCAAGCAGCAGCAAGATTTGGGTACAGGCCATAGTTTGCTAATCCCTACTCTAGCACATCATTTATTATTATTATTTTATTATTTGATTACTTGATTTGAACATCAAACATAAACCCAAAAGTAATGTTCAATTATTGTTTCTAATATTTATTTATTCTCGTAAATCAACTTGACACTCTTTAGGTATTTCAATTCAAAGATAAATAACATCTGTCACACAATCTAAAATTTAACATGCCAATATATCACATTAAAAACCTCAAGTTTAGGGCTGGGGATATAGTTCAGTTTGGTAGAGTGCTTGCCTCTCAAGCACAGGGCTGTGGGTTCAATCCCCAGCACTGCAAAAAAAAAAAGAAAAAAAAAAAAGGCTCAAGTTTATAAAGGAAAAACAAAAGCTACTTCAGAGGTACATATTAATAGAAGAATATACATGTAGCTTGGAATTTATCTTCTTTTTCTCTGCCATAGTTTTCTTCTCAGTTAATCTACAAGTTTTATTCTGGGAACAGTCAGAAGCACATAGGGGGAGATCCTGGTATAGTATTAAGTTTTTTCTGCTGGGGTTTGAACACTGGGCTTATGACTGTTAGGCACATACTCTACCACTGAGCTGTATCCCCAGTTCTAGTACTAAATTTTTAAAAGCAGATAATCCAAAAGATACATACTTAGTAAAAGTCAATCAAAAGCTGCCTATAGGTGAATAATAATTAGAATAATTTTAAGGATTTGCTGTATCCCTTTTAAAGAATGAACTTTTTAATGAAATTAAAGGTCAAAACCATCATTTAAAGATGAAACAAACACCTTCCTTAACAAACAAATACTATATATTCAACTATTAAAAAGTACATTGTGGTAAGAGCAATAAATTGTTACCTCCTTCTTACTTAACTGCAATGATGTGAGTAATTCATTCCACTTATTGATGAGAATTGCAAAATTAAAGTAAAAATAAGATTATCATCTCTCTAGTTGTACATTAAATAACAATTACTAAAATGCTTAAAGATTAGAATTAAAGCTTTCAGTTTCTTTGGAAATCACTCCCATATAAGAAAAGTAAGTAGCTAAGACATATCCAAGAAAACTATTCAGATCAATTCTAAGTTATGTTGAAATAATTTTCCTCTGGAATGGTACAGATGAACAAAGTAAAGAACTAATTTAAAACAAACTAAAAAACGATGCACAAATTAAAAGGGAAAAATTTTCTTAAGGAAATAAAAAATAGGTAAGAATTAAGATTTACATTTCATAAGAATTGAATTAATTTCTGTTCAAACTGCTCTAATCTTATAGTCCCCCAATATCCCCTATCCCTACCTACCACTGCATTCAAGACTTGTTTGAATTAAAGATTGAAATATTAGAAGATGCCAGGAACCCTTACCGATTTCTCCGGGTCTTGTGCTCCAGAAGCTGCAACTCTGAGTTCTAAATCTTTTTCTCTAAACAAAATTAAAGTTTTATACATTAAAAAGTTATTGTAAACATTATCCAAATTATAACCATCATTGAAACAAAAAAGTCTTCAAATATATGTAATTCCTTTAACAATAAAGCCTTAAGTAATACCAAAAAATCAAATTTTCTGACCAGGTGCAAAGTAAACTGGAATTTACATGTAACAGAATAAGTATCTCAAAACCAGTGGATGGGGTATTTCAAAGACAATTCACACAGAATAAAATACAAAAGTAAAATAAATCTTTATGAAACAAAACAACTATTTTTAGGATACATATGTATTTTCAATTTTTAAAAAAGGATAAAAGCCGGGCGCCATGGCGCACGCCTGTAATCCCAGCACTTGGGAGGCTGAGGCAGGAGGATCGTGAGTTCAAAGCCAGCCTCAGCAACTTAGGGAGGCCCTAAGCAACTCAGTGAGACCCTGTCTCTAAATAAAATACAAAAAAAAGGGCTGGGGATGCGGCTCAGTGGTGGAGTGCCCCTGGGTTCAATCTCTGGTACCAAAAAAAAAAAAAAAATTAAAAAAAAAAAAGGATAAAAATTTACAATCAAACTTTATAATAAGAATTTTTAAGAAAACAATGTTGGGGGCTGGGGTTGAGGCTCAATGGTAGAGCACTTGCCTCCCATGCATGGGGTACTGGGTTCAATCCTCAGCACCACATAAACAAATGAAATAAATGCATTGTGTCCATCTACAACTAAGAAAGGTTTTAAAAAAAGAAAACAATGTTAAAGATGATCAATATCCAATAGCAAAGATTAGCTTCCTCTTAGGGTTCTAGGGAGCTAAATGATTATAGGTCTCAAATTCTCTAGAATCAAAATTTCCTGAATTATATCTAGTATTTTGCAGGTATTTCTACAAGACAACAAACACTGAGACTTGTATACAATATAAATAACTGTAGTTCACCATATATTTATACTTACATTGCATATGTGTGTGTGCTTACCATATCAGAATGAAAAAAAGGCCACATACTTTTATATCAGTTTCTATGTAAGGGAAATCCAATGGGCATACAGATAATGTTAAACACTAATCAAAAACAAAAACTGAGCAAATTAATGAAGGAAATAAGAAGCTTTTTATAGCATATATACATAGTCTCATGTATCTATACCAAAAAAGTGAACATTCATAGTATTTGTTTCATTTTCCTTATTGATTTACAATGAAGTGATTAAGTTATAGGTGATATACAAATGAAAAAAATCACATTAGGAAAAACAGTCCCTTAGTAATTTACCATCATGTCATTTGATGAGTACCTTTTAAATTGAAAACACCTGTGTTAAATGCAAACCTTTCATTACCGTCTCTTGTTCTTCTGTTGCTCAGCCATTTGTTCCAATAGTTCTTGTCTATATTTTTCTTTCCTTCTCTGAATAAGTTCCCTATCTTCACCTCCTAGACAGTGGTAAGAAAAAATGCAATCTTAATACTCAAGTAGCATATACAACTCAAAACTCAAAACAAAACAAAACAAACTTCATTTTTAATTATATAAAAGAGTAATTATTAAATATACACGTACAAAGAAATAATCACATGTATCAGTACCTCTTCAATTAATTTCATAATTTATGAGCTCCTACAAGAGACATTATTAAATTCTCAAGCCTCTGCCTTTAGTCAAAAATCTTCCTAAATAACAGAATATTCTAATCCCCATCTTCAATGTTCCAATAATATAGTTAATAACTCCATAAACCCCTTAAATTTAACAATGTCCATTCAAAATGGACCTCTCAAAACCAACCTCTCCTTTTTGTTTTCTGCTAATGGCCTGAGGAAGGAGCCCTAACACCTCTCTTTAACTTTGCTCATTCTCTCTTATTCAACATGAGGCCTCCTCCTTTTTATTCAAAAAGCCATTAGCCTTGGAAAGAACTACAGCAGTTCCTAACTACTCTCCCAAACTTCCTTTTCTGTACTCCAATACGTGAAAGCACACTCACAAAACATTCACTGTCTTAAAATACAACACTAATTATTGGTCAAAACAGGTCAATGGCTACATCCATTCTACAGGAAAAAAAAAAAAATACAAACCTCTCACCCTGGTATCACTTATGTAAAAATTCAGTTGATTAAAATCTTTGGATCCAGGGAAGAATATTATGATTATTGCATAAATTACAGCCACAAAATAACCTCTTAATATAGATATGCACAATCTAAACAATACTTAAAATATAAGATACCAAAATGCAATAGAATCAGCAATTTGTCTATTGTCTTAATTTTCCAGCTCTCAACTATTAGTGGGTATGCAGCATCTGAGACTGTCCACTCAGCATAGATGTCAGCAAGAGTGAAGCTCCCCAAGTAGTAACATGAATTATGTTCAAGTTAATAATGGTGTTTTATAATCAAAGTAGATCTCCATTCTACTTCTGACCAGGATGGGATAACAAGCACAGGACTGTAAAAAACTGGAAAACTGGGCAAAACAAAATAACTATTTTCCAGACACAAGAAGCACAGGATTACAGTACCAGAGAGAAGAAAAATAAATGAGGTGAGCACTGGAATTATTTGAGTTTCTGTCCAAATGCAATTCCCATACCATGTACACAAGGCAAAAAAAAAACCAAACAGAACCAAGAAACCATGTTCAAGTGAGTAAAGAGGGGCTGGGAATGGAAGGAAAGGCAGATCAGTGGTAGAGTGCATACGCTCTATGTGCAGGCCCTGGGTTCAATTCCCAGCACCACAAAAAACCAAAGTGAATCAAAAGCAAAATTCAGGAATATTAAAATGTCTGGAAGTTGTAGGGCAAAGATCCAAAAGGAAGTGTGCCCTTCAGACTTGCCTGCATACTAGTCTGAACATTCACATATCAAAATTCCATTTGACTACAAAAAACATAAAGGAGAACAAATAAGTGAAATTCATAGACATGAAACAAAGGAGAGAAATTCAAGTTCCCAAAAACTAGTGTTGAGTTCTCAGTGATTCCTTAGGGTTTTAAGAGTAGACCCCAGAGAGGTCACTCTATAAATAGTAAACTATTCCCTGGAATGAATACTACTCTACATGTCCCTAACTAAATTTGAAGACAGGACTCAAGAAGATAAAAATTGCTCCTCAGGAAAAGAGTAATATAAGGCAAACTTTGAAGATGATTCCTATGTTCTCTGCTCCCTGGTGATGACTGCCTATATAATCCCCAACCCTTGAGTATAGATGGGACCTGTGACTTACTCCTATATAATAAGAAAGAATGAAAGAAATCTGCAGATGTTATTGAGGTACCTAATCAATTAATTTTAGAATAATCAAAAGATTATCTCAGGTGGTCCTGACATAATCAACTTAGGGCCCTCAGAGAAGAGAATGGCCCTCTTTGAGTTCAGAAATTCTCATTGCTAGCATTATCAAGTGAGCAATCAAATCACAGTGAGAAAGCTCACATGGTGAGAAACAGCAAACAACATTCAGTAACTCAGGGAGTCTCTAGTGGTAATCCAGTAAAAAGTCAGGCCCTCAGAACCAAAAGAAATGAATTTTGCCAAAACCCTGAAAGAGAACAAAAGCAGATACTTTCCCAAACATCCATGTGAAAAACAGAGACTGGCTGATACCTTGATTATAGCCTTCTGAAACCATGAATATATGACCTTAACTAAATAATGCCTAGACTTTGGATCTAAGGAATGCCTAGATAATTTAAGATGTAATAAATGTGGATTGTTTTGAGCCACTGAATTTACTTTGTAATAAAGTAATAGAAAACAAATAATACAATGAGAAAGCCATAACCAGTAGAAAATCAGTCAATTAGAAACAAAGCAAATAAATGCAGAAGATGAAATAGACAAGGATATTGAAATAACTATTATACTTATGCTCAAGAATTTAAGTGAAAATAGAAATATAATGGGGGAGAAAATGGAAGGCATTGTAAAGAACCAAATGAGAAGTTTTGCTTATGCTTAGAAAGTAGAAAGCCACATGGTGTGTGTGTGTGTGTGTGTGTGTGTGTGTGAGAGAGAGAGAGAGAGAGAGAGAGAGAGAAGAATGGAGGAACTTTGGATTGTGTAGAGGGAAATGGGGCAGGACAGGGTGGGGAAGGAAAGATGGTGAACTGAGAGACACCATTACCCTATGTACATGTATGATTATATGAATGGTGTGAATCTACATTGTGTACAACCATAGAAATGAAAAGTTGTACCCCATTTGTGTATAATGAATCAAAGTGCAGTCTGTAAATATTTAAAAACTTTTTAAAAAGAAAGTAGAAAGCCACAAAAGAGCTATGCTCTGATCCTAAAATTAGAAAAAGCTCAATCATCAACAAAATCATTAACTTCTTAAAAGTTCATCAAAGAGCTAAAGTTACAAGCAACTAAATGAACTAAATGCCAGAGAGTACAAAACACAACACATGGAGAGATGGGACAATGCAAGAGTTTTAACTTAAGAGGTGGCCACCATAAAAGCAGGTAAGAAAACAGTAGAAACTTTAATAAATTCTCAAGGCCATGTGCAGGCTAGAATAAACTACAGACTCCCTGCATGTCCCAAACAGAGAAATCTGTACTCAATTGCCAGCCTCTACCAGATGCATATCAGAAAGCTTAGGATGGAGAACACAAGAATTCTGAAGGAGACCCTTCTGTGGAATTTAGGCACAAAACATTACCCACTTTGCAGACTTTTCTCTCATACAAAGCAAAAGACATAATCTACTGTTGAGAGGCAGAAAACTAGCTTAGACCCAGCATCCTACACTCATACAAAATAAAAGGTTGCTACTCTTAGAGTATCAGGAAATTCTAATGCGAAACTCTGCATGGAATAAAAGAGAGTTTGGCTACCACTCTGGAGAGGGGCAGAAACACTGAGAAAGTCTCATCCCTCAGACCAGACATACAGGAACAGCCCTGCTCCAAGTAACAGCAATCCACCGGTGAAGAGGAGGAAGAGTAAATAAAGAGACACCCTCTGGTAGGGGCATTCAGGTCTTGCTGAAAACCCGAAAAGATGCAACAACACTGAGAATATCACTACAGCACTCCAAGCCTCACACTAAAGGCAAGATTGTCAGAGAACTGAATACTTTCCTCTATGCATAAACAGAGAAAAACCATTAAGGATATACAAGACACAAAGACACCATCAACCAGTTTAACTGACATTTATAAACCACTACACTCAACCACACCATGTACATTCTCTCAAGTACACAGAAAACATTTACCAAACTAGGCTATATTCTGAGTCATTAAAAAAAAAATTACTAAAGAAATTCAACAAACTTGAAATAACTGAAATTATACAAATTAGGCTCTCAGACCACAAAAGACATCAACGAGCAGTCAATAATAAAAACACAAAAGGAAAAATCCCCAAACACATGGCAATTTATATACTACTTCTAAATAACCCATGATTCTATTACAAAAAAATCTCATAATACATTGTTATTTCACCCTAAACAGTCAATTACCTATTTTTTGAGGATGAAAATAAACACACACTAATGTATTATGCACATATTTACCAAATTTTGTGTATATGTGTGTGTGTATACACACAGATGATAGTATAAGTAAAGAATATAAAATTAAACTTTTATGTTATAAAATAGAACATAGAAAAAATATTATATAAAGTCAATTCTCTCACTAAATAGTCAAAAGTAATTCCCCAATTACGCTAATGATAACTCATGCTGTTCACTTTTAACATGTCAGAGTCTTAATCCTTTTATTGATAAAATTATCACTGAGTTTTCAGCTTAGAAAGGCATTTCTCCTATTTGGTACCTGGTAAAGGTAGCAACTATATCATTAGAACATAGCCTATACTCTGACCTACTGCCAGGTTAAAGTGGTGAGTTCTCACAAACATTACACTAGAATGAAATTCTAGATGCTGCCGGGCACAGTGGCACATGCCTGTAATCCCAATGGCTCAGAACGCTGAGGCAGGAGGATCTCAAGTTCAAAGCCAGCCTCAGCAAAAGTGAGGCACTAAGCAACTCAGTGAGACCCTGCCTCTAAATAAAATACAAAATAGGGCTGGGGATGTGGCTCAGTAGTTGAGTATTCCTGAGTTCAATCTCTAGTATCAAAAAGAAAAAGAAATTCTAGATGCTATGCCATTTTTCTCTAGTCATTTCAAGGAAACAAAAGTCTGAGAGTACAATGTGATTACATGTCTCTAAGCCAAGATTTAAATTACTGACTGCTCTTAGATTTAATAAGCCAAACATATTATTTAATTTCCTCATATATTTTATTAAAACCAAATTTCAGTTAATTTTTTAACAGTTTTCACACAAAGAACAGACCTCTTTTATATTTAAAGGTATAAACAGGAAACAAAGTTCTCCTCACACCACTTCTGAAATTGTAATAAGGGTAATACAATGAATTCAAAAGTTATATTCTGGAAAGACCTTGACTTCTGTATCATTTTGATCTGGAATGTTCCCAAAAGACTCATGTGTTGAAGTCTGGTCCCCAATACAGCAATGTTCCAAAGTGGGGCTTTGGGGATCATGAGGGTTCTGATCTCATCAATGGATTAATCCACTGATGGGTTCATAATTGAGAGGACTATTAGGAGGTGGTAGAAACTATAGAAAGTGAGGTCCAGTGGGAAAAAGGAGGTCACTTAAGGACATACCTTGAAAAGGTAAGTCTCATCCCTGCCCTACCCACTACTTCCTGGCTACCATGAGGTGAGCTCATCTGCTTGATAGCACAGTTCTGCCACATGATGTTCTGCTTTACCTCAAGCCCACAGGGGTAGGGCCAAGCAACTATGGACTGAAATCTCTGAAAATAAATCTTTCCTCCTTTGTTTATCTCAGTCACAACAACAGAAAGCTGACTAATACAACCTCTTATAAAATAAATATAAAATTCAGACCATTACCACTTGAACAAAACATCTTCTCAGAAACTATATGGAAAGAACAAGGGAAATAAATGGATCAATTCAAAGAAATTTAACTAAAATACAAGGTAGTTTTGTGCTAGCTGAAAAAGAAGCAAAAAAAAAATCACATATAAAATCATATTAAAAAAAAAACAGTCATACTACAATAAAGTAACAAAGTACTAATAAAGCCAAGAGTGTTGGTACACGCTTATAATCCCAGCCACTTGAGAGTCTGAGGCAGAAGGATCACAACTTCAAGGTCAGCCTCAGTAATTTAGAAAGGCCCTAAGCAACTCAGTAGGACCCTGTATCAAAATAAAAATAAAAAGGACTGAAGATGTAGCTCAGTAGTAAAGTGCCCCTAGTTTTAATACCTAGTACCAAAAAAAAAAAGAGCTAAAAAATTATGAAATTAAAAGCTTTTAACTAGTCACGTGCAGTGACATGAAACAGTAGACCCAGCTACTCAAGAAGCTGAGGAAGCAAGGTTGTAAATTCAAGGTCAGCCTGACCAAACTAGTGAGATCTCATCTCAAAATAAAAATTTTTTTTAAAAGGGCTTGAAGCAGACTTCTGTCCTGCTTCAGACTGGGGAGCTCAGTGACAGAACGCTTGCCTAGCATCTGGGAGGCCCCAGGTTCAAACCCCAGTACCTCAAAAAGAAAAAGAAGCTATTAACTGAAACCAAAGTTTCATTCATCACCTATAGAATTTATAGAAAGCACACCACCAAGCTAATTAGCTTTACAATTATACACAATTATACAATGCATGGTAAATGCTTAGCATGGTACCTAAAAGATCATTCCTTTAAAAATAAAATAAAATAAAAACAAAACCTTCCTTAGAAGGAGAAAAAAGATAAATCCCTCAACGAAAACTTAATTAGAACCAACAGTAAATCCATTATTGCAAGTACTCTGTATATATTATTACATATCCTCAAAGAAAACAGACACCTTTCTTGACATATGACAAGTAAGCACTGGATAAACATTTTCTACTGTTAGTAAAAGTAGTACTACAATAACGAGTTCTCACTAAAGACCTTTTATACAACATTCTACAAAAGACTAATTAATTGGAAATTTTCTACATACCAAAGAGCATTCCCGCAAAAGGACTACAGATATCACGATTAGCAGATTTGGATGGTTCATTGTCTCGAGCACTACAACAGAAAGAAAAAAAAATTCAATTGTTTTCGGGAGGTGAAATTTCAGTAAAATGTAGGTATGAGTTATTGGCCTTTCCAAGTCTAGAACAGTATAATATTTATATATTTGTAAAGGTAAAGTAAAATCATGGCATTTTAATTCTTTCTTTTTTTTTTTGGTACTGGAATTGAACCCAGGGGCACTCTGCCACTGAGCCACATCCCCAGCCCTATTTTGTATTTTATTTAGAGACAGGGTCTCACTGAGTTGCTTAGGGCCTCGCTAAGTTGCTGAGGCTGGCTTTGAACTCGCAATCCTCCTGCCACAGCCTCCCAAGTGCTGGGATTACAGGTGTGCACCACTGCACCCGGCTCATTTTAATTCTTTATACAGTGGGATTCCAAATTTATTCAGGCTCTACAAAAATATAACCCTTTTCTTCAGTCAGTTTCACTGGCTTTACAGTTCAAAAAATAATAAAATCTTTTCTCATAAGAAATTATCCTGTAGGGAAAATAAACAGAAGTGCATATAAATAAGTCCTAAAATGAAGAAACAGTATAGCCAATGCACACCCTTGAAAAAGATCATTCCTTTAAAAATAAAATAAAATAAAATAAAAACAAAACCTTCCTTAGAAGGAGAAAAAAGATAAATCCCTCAACGAAAACTTAACTAGAACCAACAGTAAATCCATTATTGCAAGTACTCTGTATATATTATTACATATCCTCAAAGAAAACAGACACCTTTCTTGACATATGACAATATTATTTTCATTATATACTATAGATTAGAACTATTCGTTCTTATGTATGAAGAGGAATGCCACCAAAATGATAAAAACTATTAACATTTTTTTCTTTTCAACAGAAATATATAAGCACTAATTTTACAAAGTAAGCATAAATGTCATTTACTTAATAAGTTAAAAAGTCAAAAATAAAGTTCTGAAAGAAAAATTCACCCTTTAGGAATATTTTCAATGTATTTCCAGTCAAAGTGCATTACCATGACTCTAGTATATTTTGATTTTTAGTCCATTAAATTATGCTTATTTCTCCTTTCATTATTTCAAACAAATTTACATACTTGATAATGATACTTATTCTGAACACCTTGGCAAGCTTTATAACCAAAAATTTGTTCTTCAAAGTGATGCTCTAAAAGTTCTATAAATTTCCATTTATCATAAGCTTGTCACCCTTTTTTTTCCTTCCTCCTCCTTTTAATTCCTCTCTCACCAGTAAGGAAGGCAATTAACACTGTATACCTTTCTACTTTTTCTGTCAACCAGTTTTAGGCAAGTGCTGTTTCATAGTGTAATGACTCAAGGGCAGAATTTATAGCACATACTATACCTTTTACTTCCAGCAGATGAAATTCGTAGATTTGATTGTTCTGTGATATCACCGTCATTCTCCACAGAAGGCACATTCCCTGGTCTGTTCCCATGCATCCTTAAAAACATATTAGCTTACAGAGCATATTCCACATACAGTGGGGCCTTTTATGTCTCGTTGAGTTTTACCATTTGTTGTTGGAAACATTAAAGGGAACAAAGTGTTATAAACTTTGTTATACATTCTTAAAAATAATTCAAATAAGATTTGTTTTAAGTATAATCTTCTGGTTAATAGCAAACACTAAGAGTTTAGGGTTTTCTTTGTTTGGGGGACGTGTTTTAGGTTTCTCTGTTTTCAGTTCTAAGCATCTAACCCAGGGCCTCATATATTCTAGACAAGTGTTCTCTTCCATTTAGTCACATTCCCAGCCCCTAGAGCATTATACTCATTTCAATATAACTTCCTGAAATTTTTTATTTCAAAATTACAACATTGAGACATATTTTTAAAGTTAATTTCAAATAATATACTAAGACTTTTTGGGGGGAGGGGGGTTCTTTTAGTTCTTTTTTGTTTGATTTTGTTTTGTTTTTGGTACCAGGGACTTAATCCAGAGATGTTTATCACTGGCCACATCCCCACCATCCCCAGCCTTTTTTATGTTTTATTTTGAGACAGGGTCTTGATAAGTTGCTTAGGGCCTTGCTAAATTGCTGAGACTGGCTTTGCACTTGCAATTCTCCTGCCTCAACCTCCCAAGCCACTGGGATTATAGGAGTGCACCTAGACTGGCTCTAAGACCTCTTTTTAATCATTCACATAAGTTAAAAATTGAGCACCTTGTGCATGCCAACTACTCTTTTGGGCCCTGGGATATATAATCCCAATACTCACAAACATTATCAAAATTCAAACTGATATTGTTTTCTAATTCAAAATTCATACATTCTGGAAATTTGTTTACTGCATATACAAACCATTTTAACCTAAAAATACAGTAGCAGTCTTACCATTAAATTAAACCAAATATAGTAAACAATGACATCTGCTAACAATGCAAATCACATTAAAAAATAAATGTTATTGGGACTGGGGTTGTGGCTCAGTGGTAGAGCACTTGCTTTGCATGCATGGAGCCTGGATTCAATGCTCAGAACCACATAATAATTTTTTTAAGGAAAGGGTATTGCATCCATCTACAACTTAAAAATTTCTTTAAATATTTTTTTTTAAATGTTACCACAAGCTGAATGGAAAACATTATAAACAAACAGGTGATGTGTGGGCTGAAAATGATTAGTTCATGTTATTTACAAAGTTCATAAACAAAAAGAAAGATTTGATTTTTTTAAATTTTCTTTTTTAAAAACCTTTCTGGAAAATAACAATGAAAAAGTGTTTTTTAATTAATCTTCTTTTTTCCATTTGGCAAACACTGATTTTCTTTTTAACCTTAATTTTTCATACCATAGAAAACAACACGACTTTTTACACCAACATTTATCAGCATCATGAAAACCAGCATTTGAGTTAACAAACCACATTTTCTTTCTCAAGAGGACTAATATAAGAAATATGGTTGTTAAAGTATTCAATATTTTAGACGAATTTCATTATCAGATTAATACCTGGTAATTTTTAGTTTTAAAAGAGAAAGAACTTTTCATTCTCCATAGACCAAGCATATAAAAGTCTTTCTTTTGTTTCTATCATGTAAGCCATTGTCAATACCATCTGCAAAGAAAGAACTATTTATATTTTAATCTTAATAACTATGACTTGGCATGACACATGAATGGTTTCCACTTTTTATCCATATCTAAAACTGAACCCTTCATAGGCCCTTTTAAAAAAGAATTTCAAAATTACTTCAATTTCTCACAAAAAAACCCCAAAAAACAAATCTCTTTAAAAGTTCACACATCAGTTTTGGTTCATTCCCTATTTTTACCACTGAAAGAAGAGGTAAATATAAACTCAAATTCAAATTTATAACTAACAATGCCAGGTAACCAGATTGAGTTATACTAGATCTATACAAATACACATGTGCACAAGATTTAACAGGGCAGGTCCGAAACTGCCTAGGCTTAGAAAGGTGGCCCTAGGCTAGTACCTGGAACATAAGAGTTTAAAAAGGGTTCTCACTACTCCCAGAATGGCTCACAGTTACTAAACTATTTACACAAACAATATAGTTCATGCTGAAACACCTACTTTCCTTCAGGGAATCTCAAATTTTAATACAGCTAGAAAAGAACTATCTGCATGACTTGCCCCAAACAAAACCTTGGGCAGCCCAGAATAAAAGTCTTGGCTACTGAGACACTAATGAGTTTCCTGGTTGTCACAATTCAGTGCCAGAGGAATTAAGCATCTCCTGTTTGACTTCACTGGGAAAGGACTTCTAGAATCTCCTCTCTGGTTTCCTTGTGACTTTGTCAGAATGCACATTTCCCTTAGCTCATTTTTCCTTCTATCCTTTGATGTAATAAATCATAACCATTAATATAACTATACACAAAGTCCTATCTTCTAGCAAATCACCAAACCTGGGAACCCACAATAAAATACACAAAAGAAATTGATATGATAAGTATCTATAAAAATGAAAATTTTGAACAGAAAGAAATTAAGTTACAAATATTTTAAAGCATAACTTGTGATCCTAGAATTAAAGGCCACTTAGACATACAAAACTTTGTTCAAAAATTTACCCAAGAGCTTGTGAGTGACTTCCTGAATTTTCAGTTGTCTAAGACAGTATTCAAATTTACAATTCTAACTTACTTTTATTTAATTATATCCAAAGTATCCACACTAAAATGTTTTAAAGGCTCTTCAATATATATAGCTAATAAAACAAGCATCATATGACTAAGAGGTTACTTTCAAAGTTCACTCTAAAACTAAGAAATTTAACAAATTATTTTACTTATGTATAAGATCAAAGTCTCCACTAAAATCTAAAGTAAAACCATAGATTTCCTATTGAACAGTTCATATGAAAAATGTCCTAAGGCATTTGTCCTTCCACTGAAGAAAATTCAGTAACAACATTATAAAAGTCACCTGTCCCCAATAATTACAATAAAATCAATACTGAAGAAATGTTTAAGAAGCCAAGAAAAAGAACAGAAATACACATTTCACTAAAATGACCATACTACTGTTTCCTCTTCAGATCATGTAAATCTTTAACCCTTTACTAGGACCAGACTTCCTTAACATGACTCCCAAAGCACAAGAAATAAAAGCAGGAATCAATAATTGGATTAGATTCAAACTAAAAAGCTTTTTCTCAGCAAAGGAAACAGTCATCAACGTGAAGAGAGAGACTTGAGAGTGGGAGAAAATCTTTGCCACACACACAGATAGATAGATAGAGCACTAATCTCCAGAATCTACAAAGTACTCAAAAATCTTTACACCAAGAATACAAATAACCCAATCAATAAATGAGCTAAGGAAATAAGCAGAAACTTCACAAAAGAGGATCTACAAGCAATCAACAGATACATGAAAAAATGTTCAACATCTCTAGTAATAAGAGAAATGCAAATCAAAACTACCCTATGATATCATCTCACCCCAATTAGAATGTCTATTATCAAGAATACAAGCAACAATAGGTGTTGGCGAGAATGTGGGGGAAAAGGTACACTCATACATTGCTGGTGGAGTTGCAAATTGGTGCAGCCACTCTGGAAAGCAGTACAGAGATTCCTTCAAAAACTCGAAATAGAACCACCATTTGACCCAGCTATCCCTCTCCTTGGCCTATACCCAAAGGACTTAAAATCTGCATACTACAGACTACATTGATGCAGTCACATCAATGTTTATAGCAGCCCAATTCACTATAGCTAGATTGTGGAACCAACCTAGATGCCCTTCAATAGAGGAATGGATAAAGCAACTGTGTTATATATACACAATGGAATATTATTCAGCCATAAAGAATAATAAAATTATGACATTTGCAGGTAAATGGATGGAATTGGAGAAGATCATGTTAAGTGAAATAAGCCAATCCCAAAAAACCAAAGGCCAAATGATCTCTCTTATAAGTGGCTGATGACACATAGCGAGGGTCGGGGGAAGCACGGGAAGAATGGAGAAGGGATAGATTGTATAGAAGAAAATGAGGGGGCAGGGAAGGAAAGATACTAGAATGAGACAAATATACCTATGTATATGTATAAATATGCAAATTGTACGATTCTGCTTTATGTACAACCAGAAAAATGATAGTTGTCCTCCATTTGTGTACAATGATCTAAAATTTAAAAAAATAAATTTAAAAAAAATCATAAAATCTCAAGGCATTAACGTCATGAAATGATTGATATGGCTGTGCTTAACTTGTTAACTTAAGAAATAAAATTGCTGTTTACAACCAGAGAGTCGAGAGTCCATAAATGTTTTTAAGTAACTAATATAAGATCTTAAGAAAAAACTGCAAGAGAACCTAAGCTGTGAAACCAAGTTATAGTTTAGAAAGTTATCCATCTTATTCTCTATTAAATATATATCTATATATACCTATAATTTTATGGAATTTCCTTCATTAACTAAACTTCCTTCCAATAAAGTTTTCCCCAAGCTCCCATCTAATAAATTTAGAATTTAATCACTCTTAACCATCCCTATTAGTTCATTTTAACAAATCTAATAGTGGTTTTACAACTTATTTTAGAAACCTTTCCTGAGACAAATGAAGTCTTTTCTGAAGAAAGGGACTAATAAGATTCACCAGTGGTTTTACTATTGCTGTCATGGTTAAGGAGTTACTTATTAATGATAATATTCAAGAGAAATACACTCTCTAAATGCCTAAGAACAACCTGATTTCAATCAAAGTCCAGGGATTCAGTTTAGGTTTAAAAACTGAAAGAAAAACATAATAAAGTAATATATGAATTTCTACAGCTCAAATTAATAAATAATAGGTTGACCATATTTTAAAAGTCTATAAATCCCTAGCTATCAAAAGATGAACTACTACATTAAACTGTAGAAAGCTCCTAAAACATAAATTTTACTCAAAATAGTAAGGATGTACAAATAAAGGATACACATAAACATACACTGAATGCTAACCATCTTGTTAATTATTTAAGAACACTACCAGTGATTCATAGTATGAGGTTAGGAAAATAACATTTTTTGGAGAAATCTTTCAGTTTCCCATCTTTAAGATACAGGAAATGTTTCATTAATAAATACATTAAGGTATATTAAAAAGCTTATAGAGTAATTAGAAGCAAAAAAATATGAAAGTATTAGTATGAACAAAAACTAGAATTTATCAGAGACTGGCTTTAAGGGGAAAAAACAGAACTAGGTAAACTTAGAAGAACGAAGAAAAATTAATTTTGTACGTTACTCTCAAAATTTTCACTAATAGAGTCATTTCTCATACTAACCACTCTGCCTATTAAATATAAACTATTGGAGGACTAATATGAAATATTTTTGAAGGGAGGGTTGGAAATACCCCCATTAACCAGAGATGTATGTGAAACACCTTAACTTTTAGAGATGAGTTGATACTTAACAAAATGAAAGTAACTTATAATATGATTTACATTCTGAAGAAATACTTAAAAGTGTTTAACAAGACTTAAGTTTTTAAGAACTCAATCGTGCCTTCTGTTTAACGTATTCTCAAAGTACTGCTTGGGGAAGTAGATATTAAAAGTTCATTTCATTTACGGGATACATGAGAAAATACAATAGTTCTCAATTGAGATGGAATTCACTTGTTAGTTTATGTATAAAATTATCATATGGCACAAATATAAAAACTAACATACACAAAAAACGAAGCAGCAAAAAAAAAAAAAAGATTCTAAACTTAAAAGGTATACTTACACTTGCACTCTAAAAATAAACACCAAAAAGGAAAAATGTTTTCATTTATAAAGAAAGCATCACCAAGAGTGCAAAATTACCTATAGTTTCCCAATGGAGATAGTCAATTTTTTTTACTACCTTTAAATAGATGTTATCATTTTCAAATAAAACTTTACAGGATTTTGAATATTTTCTGAAGTACAATTTGATTCAGATCAGATTAGATTTTGGAATTCAATGGGGATTCTAAAAATCTAATTTACCCAAATTACCTAGTCAGAGTGAATATTAAAAATATTTTGTGCCACAGGACATAACTGCACAGAATAAGGAAAAGATAACAGAGAACTGTATTTATATTGTTATTCATAATTAGAATACTGAATATGCAGCATTACCCCAAAGAAAATTTTCTAGAATACTAACAGTGTAAACTATTTGAACTAATATATAAATGAAGGAGATCCCATAAACTTCCAAATTTAGATTTATAGCCTGTCCAAGTTAAGAAGTCAATGACAAATGTGGCACCTTGTGATATCTCTATATCTAAATCAAAAGTTAGGTAAACATATGGCAAGTTTTTGGTATTAAGACAAATATGACAAAAAGACCTCCCTATAGTAAAGAAACTACAGCCTCACAAAAACAAAGAAATTGAAAAGCATCTAAAAATCTCAATTTATAAAACATTTCATTTATATGAATGTTCCAGAAGTAATTGTAAAACAAATATTTGATGAAATACATGCAACATATGAACTTTAAAGGAATAAACTGTATTTCATTTATCTCAAGGTATTCTTTCTTCCCCACATTTTAACATCATAAATTGGGATGACCATTAACCTGGTTTTAAGTCAAATTATCGAAAAGAGGATTTATTTTACTCTGCCAGTCATTTAGGGTCACTATCAATCAAGACAACTCTGAATTCTTGCCTTGGGTTTTTTGTTTTGTTGTGTTTCGGTTTTGGACACTACTGGCAGTATAAATTCAGACTATGAACCTGAATCAGCAATGGTCTACATCCCATTCCCAGGGAAGATTTTGGTAGTTTACTCCCTCCATTCAATACCAAGAGAATGGAAGTTTCCTTTATGTCCCTTTCTCTGGGAATGTCTATTTCCCATTTTTACATTAAGGACATAGCCTGTCAGTGTTCCAGATTTAAAATGGGGTCCCCATCTTGGGTTTATTTCCCTCTTAGTGGCTAAAAATATAATGGTGCAAAATAAAACAAAATTAATCAAATGCAGTAAATCAAATTAAACTCTCCCTAACATAATGATGAAAAGTAACAATGATATGAAGCAAATAAAGAAAATAAAAATGAAGATATAAATACCTGTTATTTGTATACATTCTCAAAGGTCTTCTATCAAAATCACTTTCATATCTAAACTTCTCATCCATTTCTTCACTTACTTCAGGATCTTGGTCAGGTCTGTAATACTGTCTCTCAAAAACACAATCCTCATTAAACCTGCGAAATCTTCTTTCTGGAATGCCAGACTTGCCCGCAAACCTTTGATGTTTTGTATTGGAAATGCCCAGTTCTTCATCAGTTTTTTTAATAATTCTTCTATTCCTTAATTCAATTTCATCATCTAATTGTCGATATCTGTCCTCCTCTAGTCGTCTCTGGTTTAGAAGGTCTTCATATGCCTCTGAAGTTAAAATCTCTCTCCTAGGACCCTCTGAATTTGTGCTAGTTGTCTGTATTTGTGGAGGTAAATCAGGTTTAACTTGACTAGTAGAATTTTTATTTCTTTGACTCTTAGGCTGTTTAATTAGAAAAGAAAAAAGAAACAAATCTTAATGTGATACTATTTCCTTTGGGAAAAAAAGAACTTCAAGGAAATTTTACAACAAAAATTAAGTATCAATGGAAAAGCAACACTAAAACTATAAACACAGAAAATAAACTAAATGCAAATTGCTATCCCAAAAGATACCAGACATATTTTGGTATTTAAACGTTACTTACAAACTAAATCCTTTTCAAACACAAAGAATACAGAAAGTGATAAACTTTTGCCCCTACTAACATCATTCTAAAATTTGGAAAAAGAAAAATAACATATAGAGAACTAGAAATTGTCAATATTTTTAAAAAAACCTTAATAAACAAAAATCTCTTAACAAAACTAATCTCTAAAATTAATCTCACCAATGAGGTAATTTTTTTCTTCAATGAGATAAAGTAGTTTCCAAAACTAAATATTTAAGTGTTCTGTGTCTGATTCAATTTAGCTTAACTTTTCAAATGTTCCAACTTTTCAAAATGTTTTTTAAACAATTGATATATCTAAAACATAAAGAGCTTTTCAAGTACATACAAAATATTCATCCTGTGGTATTAAAATTTTACTTTAAAAACAAACTTACCTCAGTATTCTTTTCTAACTGTTTGAACTTTTCAATGGATTCTTCCTTATCCCTGAGAAATTGATTATATTCTTTGTTGCGTTCAAGTTTCAATCTTTCCTTAAATTAGAAATCAAAAGGCAACATTAATTTCAACTTCAGGAAGAAGAATCTCAATGTCAAATCAGAATCATACAAATCAGAGCTTTTACCCAGAATGAAGCTTTACTAATAATTTCAAGAACAGAAATCATTGTAAGGAAGAGAAGCAGAAAAAGGTATGACCATCATTGCAGCTTCCCAGGTTTTTCTTGCCACTTACACACGGCTACATGTTTTGGTTCACAAGCACATGAGGTCTTTAAAAGAGAACCAATTTGCTTTAGTTATGAAACATCTCCACTTTATATTCCAGGACTTACAGAGCTTGAATGACATTTCCAAAGAAGCTTGCCCCATAAAATCCACAGATTCCAGGTTTGTTTACCAAAAGCAAGCTTAGCCAAACCAGGTACATTCTGCCAAAAGCATCCATATTCCCCAATCCATCCCTGAAACATCCATGGCTAACCATTTCCTTACCCTTCCCAAGGTTAAAAAACAGCTCTCATTATATTTTAAACAACAAATACAAAGAAATAAATAAGATTATACGGATACTAAATTACTATATAGAAATGTTCTGTTGAAACACAAATGTGTTATATCAAGAAATTTTCTTGAGTGTTAAAGAACACTAGGTATGGGAAGTCATCCTTATTTAGCAGAATCAGGCTACGTTGAGTCATGGGACCCAGAGGCCTGGCTTCTAGGAACTACCACTAGGCAAGGCAAATGGTACAGCATGGGAGTGGTTCCCTGTCTTCTTCTGGAATTTTCCCCCTGAGGGAATGACTCCCCTAACTCCACCCTATCCTGTCCATCACAGAAGAAGCTCCTCCCGGTCTTTGCCCCCTTTACCTGTATGTTGGGTGAGTTGAAAGAGGCCAGAGCTGGTGTGGCCAGACCTGTCATGCCCCCTCTCGTTTAAAAAGAATATTGGCCCTTGTGTTTATTGAGTACATAAGTTTCTGGGTAATTGAGTGATATACAGTCAACATCCTCCTCCAGTAGTTAACCCTTTTCTCATCCACATAGGATGTGGCAGAGAGGCCCCCCACAACTAGGTCTGTCTTTTGAAACATATTATCTGTCATTTTGTCTTACAGACTATTTCAACCTTGGGAATTGAGTCGGGCGGTACAAGAGGTATAGAGTGCTTTATCATTTCACCTCTAAAAAATATGGACATGTTATCCAGTGACTAAAATACACATTCAAATAGCTCCTACCCTCCTGTCCATATGCACTCATTTCACAGCTGTCACTTAGCACCAGCTCTGTAAGTCAGAAACCAATGCTAAAAAAAATAAATTCTGAATATTCAATTAAGTATAATCAAATAAGAAAAAACATATTAAAGAAATGTTATCACATTACATGGTTATAAATGTAATGTTCAAAACACTTTTTGAATAGCACAACACTTTTTGAATAGCACAACAGAAACTCCATTTTTTTTAAAGATTTTTTTCTAAAAAAAAAGAAACACACTCAAATTTGGAAAAATTATGTGATCTTCTATTTGCAGAAACTTAGGAATATGTTTTCTCATGATTCTGATGCCTCAAAAAACTGCTACCAAGAGTAACTACTCCTATCCACCTACCTTAGCAGATAACCTCTCACCAATAGGAAGAGAAACTCCCAGAGTAGATGGATCTGTTTCACCCGTGGACAGAAAATTTTTCTGTATATATACACATTAAAAAAAATATATTACCCAATTGCCTTTTCAAATTTTCATAAATATCTTTATATTCTACATTCTAACCTACTACATTATGCAAGCAAAAGAATGAAATGGAGATGAAAACAGAAACTACAAATCTATAGAATTCATACCAAAAGTTATTGGAAAAAAAAGACAATTTTCTTCCAATCAATAAATCCCTAAAAACAGAATCCGCACTTAATTTTCATTTGCAATACATTTATATCTATTGATTAAAGTGTTAAAGTATTAAAAAAAATTTTCCAATTTATATTCTTCTAAGCATATATTCTTCATTCTAAGTGCTCTACTGTTCTTTTGTACTAAAGGCAAATTTTAAACTTCCTCACAAATATCTTTATCCATGTCCACAATGTTTATTTTTCTTATTTTCCTAAAATTGAAAAGGATCTACTCAATTGACAAATGATAAAAACTATGAACATTCTTTTTTTTTAATTTTAGCTGTCAATGTATCTTTTTTATTTCATTTATTTATATGTGGTACTGAGTATCGAACCAAAGGCCTCACATATGCCAGGGAAGCGCTCTACCACTGAGCCACAACTCCAGCCCCTAAATGTTGTTTATGTGTCCCTACACTCTTGTTCATTAAGCATTTAAGTGAGGCAGTATAGCAGAGCATTAGACTGGGAAGCAAAAGACCCAGGCTTTACAATTAGCCCCAACACTTTTTAGTTCTTTAACTTTGAATAAGTCAGCTAACTTCTCTGACAGATTTCTTCCATAAATGCGAATGGCACCTGCACTGCCTACCTACCAAAGCTGGTATAAGCATCCAAGAGGCTAAAAAATGTAAAATCTCTGTAAGCATTATAAAGCAAATACAAGCAATAGTAAAAACTGAACACAATCCCCAACTTACTGATACTTCTACTTGGCAGTCAAAGCGAAATAAGTTACTCAACTCCTCAGTTTCTTCATAAGTAAAACAGGGATAATATCATCTACATCACCAGGTTTTGAAGATTAAATCAATCAAGGCTCATTAGCATGTCTGCTTTTATTTATTCATTAAACAATATCAATAACTAATGCTTTCCAGGTACTATTTTCAGAGATAAGAAGATTAACAGTGAAGTCTGTTTCCTCTACTCAAGAGATTTTACAATTCAATTAGAAAAACAGACATTTAAACAAATAATTACAATACAAGGTCTGATACAATAGCATTATATTCCAAACATTATGGGAACAGAGTGTTAAACAGTGATTAATAAAGTTTCATTAAATGTGAATTTACAGATGTTCTATGCTATAACAGTTCACTTGAAAGTGGACTTACAAAGCTTTTTTGTCAAAGAAAACAATAAAATACCCAACCAGACTCTTAAGTCAGTTTACCTCCTATATACCAAACCACACTATAAACCTAATCACTCATAAATGATGAAATGATGATAAACACACAAAAAAACACATTCTCAATTCCCAGGTTGGAAAGACAGTTATAAATCCTCACTCCTGAACCAGGCCAATAATCCCAGCAACTTCAGAGGCTGAGGCTGGAGATCAGCAAGGCAGGAGGAACACAGGACAGGAGGACTGCAAGGTCAAGACCAGTCTAAGCAATTTAGGCAGACACTCAGCAACTCAGCAAGACCCTATCTCAAAATAAAAATAAAAAGGAGTGGAGATGTAGCTCAGCTAAAAGCATCCCTGGGTTCAATTCCCAGACCAAAAAAAAAAAAATTCACTCCTTCACTGAGTAATTCCTCACTCTCAACCTTTCAACACAAGTCTAGAATATTTGCAATTTTCAATAAAATGAAAAATAAATAAATAAATAAATAAATAAGGACAACATAGTTTTCCAAAAAGTTGAATTTTAGCCACTCCCTCATTCATTTGATAAATAGTGAGTGCTACTATGTGCCCAAACTCTGATACATTTGGGAATTTGGGATACGTCAGTACATCAGATGGTCATACTTGCTGCAACCAAAAATATTAAAAACGTTTTAAAAAGCTACAGATAGCTCAGACATCTAGGGAATGAGAATGAGAAGAATAGAAATAAGTTCCCTTTTGGACAGGCTGGGACCTAAAAGACATATGCCATGCTATGGAATTTGAACTCTTTTTTTTTTTCTCTGAAGTCAGTGAAGAGACACTGATATATTTAAATTAGTTAAGAATAGGATCATTCTGAAGGGCTGGGGTTGTAGCTCAGTGGTAGAGCCCTTGCCCAACACATGTGAGGCATTGGGTTCCATCCTCAGCACCACATAAAAATATATAAAATAAAATCTACAACTAAAAATATTTTTGAAAAAAGGATCATTCTGGAAAGTAGCATGGAGAATGGACTAAGAATTAGTGCAACAAAATCCAGTTAAGAAGCTGTACACTGGGTGCAGTGGTGCATGCCTGTAATCCCAGCAGCTCAGGAGGCTGAGGCAGGAGGATAGCAAGTTCAAAGCCAGCTTCAGCAAGAGCAAGGTGCTAAGTAACTCAGTGAGACCCTGTCTCTACATAAAATACAAAATAGAGCTGTGGATGTGGCTTAGAGGTCAAGTGTCCCTGATTCAATCCCTGGTACCCCCCACCAAAAAAAGAAGTTATACTGTATAGTAATTTAAAATGAAAAAAAAGAAGTTATACTGTATAGTAATTTAAAACGACGAGAGTCTCTAACACATAGAACTAACTGTGCTACAACACAGTGTTACTTTTCACAGGCTACTTAAGGAAGTATATTGCTTTGCCAATTCCTACCACATGTAAATTAAAAACCTACTGCCTTTCAATCTGGTCCTATCTACCTACATCATCATTTTTCACTACTCTGGAAAAGAATCATGCTCTGATCCATTCAAACTAGTAAATCTAGTACTTCTCTATCATACAAACCTAAAGTCTATCCTCAAGTCCTTCTTACTTTTATATTTTATGTCAAAAAAGCTTTCTCTCCTTGATTCCCCTTTTCATTGTCCAAATTCTACCTATCCTATAATATCTTACCAAATAACATCTCCCACTTTGAGGTCTTTACTTCTCCTGTAGTTGTCACTTTCTGAATTGTATGAATGTTCTCTCCATTAGATTTTAAACCCCTTGAAGACAGACAGGATCCATACCTGATACATCTTCATGATGAGCAATTTTAAAATGTTAGCTGAGTGTTAAGTGAATGTGTGAGATTATCTTTAAAAATAGTTTTTAGAAAATAGTTTTGAAAAACTGTAAAATAACTTTTCTTTGTTTTCCAATATAAATTTACAAATGCAATCCAGTTTTTGGCACAAAAATATCAAGCAATTCAAATCCTAACAATACAAAGGTTCAAAACATTTTCAAATACCTTGACTATTCTAATATTTTTACTGTAATTATCACAATTTGGTCAACAAAAACTATCATGCTGAAAACACATGAACTTTCAATAGCTGCAGAATATTATAAAGGAAGCATAAGAAAACAATAAAACAAATGCCAAGCAGGAATCAAAAGTAATGATTATATTAATGGGAAATTTTTATGTGTAGACTGTCATCTTGTGAAACTGAAAGCAAAGATACAAAATGGGATCATTCAAAAGTCTTGAAATCACAAGAAAATCACTTGTTTTTCTAATTGATTTGAATCATACTAATGTAGATGATTGCAAGCTACTAACAACTAAAAGAGAACATTTTGCAGGTAACCCTACCTTTCTTTTTGCTTGTGTAATTCCCTAAAGTCAAGAGAAACAAACCATTGATAAATTGTATTCAAAGTCCATTCTCTCAATATGCAAATTACAATCAATAAGAAACCACTTGTACATTTGGAACAAGCACAAAGAAGAGGAAAAACCAAAGAATATCTTAGGATCAATAAACATTATGATCATTTAAGATATTTTTGTAACCTAAAAAGTAAAATGCATTCTAAAAGTTAACAAAAAATTTTAGTTCAGCTACTACATAATTTTAAAAATAGACCTAACATAAGATTTTTACTAAATGAATCATTAAATCATAAAGCGAGGATTTCAGCAGTTAATAAATATGTTAAATCAAATTTTATAAGCTTAGCTCACAGGAAAATAATTAGCAACCAGAATTCCACATATCATTTTAATACATGGTTGGGGGAAATAAAAAGGTTTGGGAAAGCATAATTAGTCTCCTTTAAACCATGATAACTTTACACAAAATATGACTAACCAGAGTTTAACAATTTCATTTAAAATTAGAACCCACTGCCCTACTCCAAAAGGTTCAGAGTCTGCTACTTACTGCTTCCCCAACCCCAGGTGCTGGGGATCAAACAGAGGACCTCACACATGATAAGCACACACTATACTACTGAGCTATACCTCTTAGGAAAAGCCAGTATTATTTCATGGCATCAGTGCTCAGCATCATTTTACTCTCTACCAAAGTCACATATTACCTAACTTTGACTATTATTACCTTACTAGATACCACTGAACCAACACACATGACTAATACTTTACAAAAATAAATTTAAAAAGATGAATTCTGAAGCATAAGATCCAATTCATTAATGGAACTCATTACCTGAGTAAGGTAGCGTCTATAATCTTGCCGCAATTCTTCTTTTAACTTATGCTTCTTCCGTTCATAATCTTCCCCAAGTGGTAAACTTAATCCATAATCAATTCCTAGAATGAAAATAATTTCTTACATAATAGTTCATTTTTAGACAGATTTCAATGATGTTTACCTCCTGTATGAAAGCAAAGTAAGAAAAAAGAGTTATGTTGATGCTGAGAGTAGGATCAGGAAAAGTGTATGTAAAATGTTTCAACAGGTAAAACATAGACATAATGAAAAATATCATTTCTATGGACCCTTATTACCCTGTTCTCTGATCCCCCACAAAAACCAACATTATGTTTCTTCTGTCTCCTTTGAGATTTTTCTATGCATCTATTAAAAAATACTTTCATATTATTGCATATACATTTATGTGTGTGTGTTATACTTTTCCCATTCAGACAAATGGTGCTACATAGTTAAGCATCTTGTTTTTTCAAGGACAGAAAAATTAAATGAAAGAAAAACTAATTACCTCTTCACTCAATTTTACTTTAATTTTCATAGAAACAAATACCTATAACTTTAATATGTCTGTTTCTCGGTCTGGGAAGATTAATAATTTGTTCAGCAAATAAGTATATCTTTGTTATAACACATTTTTGAGAAAAAAATGTACTAGTGTCAGGTAGGTGTTGCTTAGGATGAAGTTTCAATTAAAATTTTGAAGATAAGCCACCAGATCTAACTTCATGTAATTTTTATTGTGGTAAAATTTATATAATATGAAATCTACCATTTTAATAACCTTCTAAGCATACAATTCAATGGCAATAAGTACATATATTCACAATGTTGGGCAATTATCACCACTATTCACTTCCAGAATTTTTTATCATCCCCAAAAGAAATGGGATGATTAAAAAATGGAGGTTAATTTTTGAAGAAAACCTTCACTGTGAATAGTGTTTCTCTTCATAAAATTCAAAAATTAAATTACATGATGGTGACATGACAACGGTGATGAGTGTACTACTTGTAAATATACTAAAAACTACTAGTGTGTATACTTTATGGTGATCTTTACAATATGTGAATTATATCTCAATACAGATGTTTAAAATTCATACTTTTCAAATAGTGAATAGTAAAATATTATGTCAAGAACCACAGATATCGAGTATTCAGATTTCTAAATCCTCTTCCCTTTTTTAGTACTTCTATATATATATGGACTATTATAGTATTTAAAAACTATCATTTCTAAACACAATAAAAAATTTATAGTACTACAAGCACTATAAACAAAATAAGTGATTGCAATTTATAAACTGCTATAAAAATCACCATTTTTGTGCCTTATTCTTCATAATGCAGCTAAATGATGGGAACTTATCAAGTATATGTCATATCACTGCTTTATTACATCACTGAAATACTTGGGCTGGGGGAAAGTCAAAGTAGTACAAATGTAAATGGATGTCTATTAATTTTTACTGAATACAAAATTTCACTCCCCAATATAAGCACTGTGGAATTCTCTTGATAAATACTTCTGGCCTGTTTAACTCCTTGGTAATAAGTATAATAGAGAATTCCTTGGAGACACCTCTAACACATGCTCCCAACTCTACAAAAGAATCTAAAGCATTCTATATGCTTGGAATTTTATATCATCTTAGAAAGGAACTCTTTCCTCACAAAGGAATCTAAACCTTTTTAAAAAAACACAAGTTAAGCCGGACGCAGTGGCGCATGCCTGTAATCCCATCACTTGGGAGGCTGAGGCAAGAGGATCCCGAGGTCAAAGCCAGCCTGGGCAACTAGGGCTAGGGATGTGGCTCAGTGGTCGGGTGCCCCTGAGTTCAATCCCCAGTACCAAAAAAAAAAAAAAGAAAGAAAGAAAAGAAAAATACACAAGTTAAGCCTAAGGAGAGGAGTTTTCAGTCTCACATTCAGAATGAAGTATCACATATGACACTAAACTATAAGATCCACAAAGGTAAGGCCCATGCTTTACTCAATTTTATAATGCCAGGCACACAACTTGTGCCCAAGAAATGTTTATCAAATCAATGTGTAAATGAATATATAAACAAATGCCTGAGCAAGAAGTAATGAGAAAAGGGGCAGGGATGGAGGGATGGGAAAAGCACTATTCTCAGCATTTTGTTTCTGCTTTTGGCAGTCTGACTACAGAGAGAGGAGAAATAGCAATTAGTAACTAGAGTTAAATATCTAGTTATGTAAGGTCACAATGAATATTCTGTGTCAAGGAGAGACAGACAACAATGCTGCAAGGTTGTTATATCCCAACAGGCTCAAGCAATTTACAGGTCTGAGTAAAGTCATGTGTTGAAGAAGGATTTTACCAGTGCTTTTCAATTCTACTTGGTAGGTATACATGAAAAAATGGAAAAAAAATTATTCTCATTTACAAATTACTATTTATATTGTTTGATTTTATCAAGAGTATATGGTTTTTACAATTGATTCAAATGGCATTTATAATAATTGTCTTAGTAGACAAGTAAACATGTGTAATGCTCATGGAATTATTTATAATTTTATTAATTTAAGGTAACGCTCATAGAATTATTTATAATCTTATTAATTTAAGGTTCTCAACAGAGAACACTAACTTTTTAATTCTTATTTGTGTCATCTAGTACCAAAATTTTTACAGCATTGGAGGCAGCTCATAAAAGTTAAGAAATATAAGGAACAATTTAAATTTTTTTGTTTTTAACCGGGGATTGAACTCAGGGACACTCGGCCACTGAGTCGCATCCCCAGCCCTATTTTGTATTTTATTTAGAGACAGGGTCTCACTGAGTTGCTTAGGGCCTCACTGAGTGGCTTTGAACTCGGGATCCTCCTGCCTCAGTCTCCCAAGTCGCTGGGATTACAGGCGTGCACCACCACTCCCAGCTTAAATATTCTTATTTTAACTATGAATTAACAATGGCATCTTAATTGACTTAATGAGCTAAGATCATGATGAGACTTACTTATTCAGTTGTTATCTTCTGATGGTTTTAGGGCAAGTAAATTATTAGTGTCATTTTAGGGTCATTTGAAGTGATGTCACTTCATCAGGTAAACATCAATGACCCTAAGAAAGTTAACAGTATGCTTCAGGATTATAATAATCAGAAGCATTTAGTTTCTCCAGCAGTTGTGGGTTAAATAAAACATTTAAATTTAAAGCATATAATCTTTTTCAAAGTAATTTATCTTCTAACAAAATATTTGTAATAAACACTCTAAAACAAATTACCACAGAATATGTACCTTCTTTTTTAATAATTATATTCCACAATTATACCATCAGAAAGTATTATGTAAAAACAATCAAAACACAAATTGTAGGAAATAATAATAGGCCTCTACATAAACACATGATTTATAAAGAGATGTGACCAATTGAGGAGAACATGTACTCTCACAACCATTATATTATTCTAAGGACCCATCTGACTCATACAAACTGAACAACAATAAAAAAAGAATGTCTGGGATTTCATTATGAACATGCTAAAAGAGTACTAATTAAAAGTTTAAAAATAAAACTAAAAATTAGTGAAAACATCAATAAAATCCTTTATTTTATAAAATCTGTTTTTTATAAAAACTGCAATTTTTACCTTAGCCTAAATTTTAGAGTTATATAAATTTTGGTGCTGCTTGTTTTCTGATATTACTTTTAATATCAGAAATTTTAAATTACAACAATGTAATTTTTTCCTTCCTGATAATTCTTTCTTTCTCAGATTTCCAGTAATTATAGTGAACATGATTTTTTTAAAATATACCATATAATTCCTAGAATAAAATCTCCTTATCTTACTTTGGTACTTAATTATCTTTTTGTTTTGCAGATTTACAAAATAATAGTTCAGGTCATGAAAAATAAATCTAGTGAACTGTGGAGCCTGAAATACTGATTAATGGCATTTTGATTTAAAAGAAATATTGTCTAGAAATGTCTCCACCTAAAAACGCCTATGGACTTAAGATACAGAAGATAAGATACAGTACCCAAAACTTAGAGGTGAAAAGGAACCAGAAAAAAAGGCAATAGTAGTAGATGGAGAGTCCCTAAGACCACCCCAATTTTCAGTGACTGGTAAATAGGATGCGGAAGTCACTGTGCTTACTGTAAAGATGCAAAGCAAAATTATCAAAGGGAAAAAGCACATTGGGCAAAGTCCAGAAGAAACTAGGTGACGTCCAAAAGTTCTTCCTCAGTAGTCACATAGGACACACTTAACTCCTTTGGCCACAAGTTGTGACAAAGTTTTTGTCTACTAAAGAAGCTCATTAGGAAATCAATTTTACTGGACTGGTCACATAGGCATCCTCTTGCCTACAATGTGTCAACACTCCAAACTCCCCAGGAGAAAAATGGGTGTTCAGCATAAACCATATGGTTTGTACAAACAGTTCTGGACACAATACACCATTCTTACCACGTAAAGAACGTTTTATATCAGTGTAGGGAACTGTTTACTACCTAAGTTCCAGGCTCAGGCCAACTTTGTTAAGCAGGTCTTTGTAAAGACAGGCAGTTCTACATCTATGATATTAACAGTTTTCTGTACAAGGAAGAACTAATAAACGTAGGAGGACCACCAAAAGAGCAGTCCTAAAAGTCAAGAGAATAAAGTAGTTCACGAAGTAAATGACTAGAGGCTAAATAAAAGAAATAATGAGATTTGAGAACACTGAAGGTAGCTATGTTAGGGGCTATTACTGACCTTGAACTTTGTGGGTAAGCAATATAAAAGAAAGCCTGAATGAAGAGAGTTGAAGTGAGAGGAAGTGGAAATAGTAAAGACAGACAACTCTGTTAACAAGTTTTGTGATAAAAGAGAACCAAAAAATTGGCAGTAGCCTGAGGAACATAAAGGATTCCTTTTTTTTATAAAGCAAGTTTAATAATGGTTGTATTCCGATATAAAGGATCCTACTAGTAGAGACGGGAAAAATTGTATGATTCAGAGAAGAGGGCACACTAATGAAGTGAAATTTTAAGTAAAAAGGACTACTGTACAAGTGGGAAGATTGATCTAAGGCACAAATGCAATTCACCAATGTAACTAGTGACAAAGCAGAATACATAGGTACAAATGTGGGGCTGGCTGAAAAATATAAGGGGAAGAGATAATTTCTAAATTCTTAAAAAAAAAAAATCTAAAAGCTTCTACTTTCCCAACAAAATAGAAAGCAAAACCACTGGGGAGGGTATATGCTAGAGTTGAAGAGACAAAAAAACAAACAAACAAAAAAAGAACTAGAACAGTGGGGTGGTTCTTGGATTAAAGAAACGTAGTAGAACTACCCAGCAGCATTAGGTCCCACTTAAAGTTGGTAGTAACTGCTTTAACGTAAGAGTTACACAATTGTATGTTTTCTCCATCAAAATTCAGCTACAGAGGTGCTGGCTAACATAAGGCACAAATTAGGATTTAACTGGAGGATATCTTGCCAAGTAAATAAGAGGTAAAAGAGGCAAGAAACTTGAGTGAAAGGGAGTAAATATCGGACCACAAAATTCAGGATGCATAAAAAGGGAAATTTTGAGAGGGTAGAATGTCACTGAAGGGGTGGAATCAAAGAACTGTAGGGTCCTAGTAGGGTCAATTATTCAGAATCAAATAGGTGTTTCAGGCAAGGTTCAAGAGAGAAGGAGTCAGAAAAGTAGGAAGTGGTCATCAAAGAGTGAGATACATGCAACTTTAGTTACATAGGCCTAGAATAGGACCCTGGCATGGATAGGTGGCTGAGGAAGGAGGTCAAAAAAGTAAATAAGTACTAACATTTTTAAGGAATTAAGGAGTGCTTAAAGTCATTCAATTTTTTAAATGGGCAAAAGACTTAGAAGGGCATTTTACAAAAGAGAAAAAGACTGCAATAAGAAAGAAGTAGATTCGAGAGTCTGGCACTGCGAATTTTGGATTACAGGGAGAAGGAAAAGCATAGTGACCTGGAAGTCACAAAAAGGACATCTACTCTATAGGTATAAGTAAGAATGTAGCACAGCATCTGACACATAGTAAGCACTTAATATGTTAGTTGATAGTAATAGCAAAAAAAAAAAAAAACACTAGCAGTAGCAGAAACAATAGTAGAAACAACTGAACAGTGAGTTTTAATATGATTTTTATTCACTTGTCAAACTTTAGGATCCTTAAATTATCCTGCTGGTTTCTCTTATCACAGGTACAGGTGCCAATAAATCTAAATTTTCTGGTAAACCACAAAATACCTACTCATTCTGAGAGCTTCCCATAGTGTTTTAGTCAGTTTTTTTGCTGCTGTGACCAAAAAACCTGACAAGAAGAATGTTAGAGGAGAAAAAGTTTATTTGGAGCTCATGGTTTCAAGTCTCAGTCCACAGGCAGCCAACTCCATTGCTCTGTGCCTAAGGTGAGGCAGAACATCATGGCAGAAGGGTATGGTAGAAGAAGGCACCTAGGGACATGGCATCAGGAAACAGAGAACTCCACTCAACAAGGACAACATATAAGCCTCAAAAGCACACCCCCCAGTGATCCACCTCCTCCAGCCACACCCTACCAGCCTACAGTTACCACCCAGTTAATACATTCAAGTTAATCAACACACTAATTAGGTAAAAGGCTCTCATAACCCAATCATGTCACCTCTGAACTTTCTTGCATTGTCTCACACAGGAGTTTTGGGAGGACTCAATATCTAAACCATAACACATAGAGAAAAGCAAAGAAAACTGCCTTCTACAAGTCTAATTTTTTAAAACTAGGAACTAAAACACACACAGCAAAAAGCAAAACCTTACACATAGTATTGAGGGAGTTTCCATACACTCAGTTAACTACAACCCAGAAAGACTTCTAGTACCTCAGAATGTACATTTATGCCTCTTCTCCATCAGTATCTCTTCCCAGGGTTAAAAAGTATTCAGACTTCTATCAGTGCTACTAATGTTCTTGAACCTCAGAAAGAATCAGTTTATACTCTCTCACTTCTTGCTTCTTTCACTCAATAGGTGTGAGATTCATCCACACAGTTGGGTACAGCAGTGGTTCATCTTTTGAATTTCTATGCTGTATTCCATTGTGTGAAAATATCACAATTTTTATCCATCCTACTGTGAACAGACACATGAGTTGTTTCCTTCAGTTGGGGGCAGAGGTATACCATTATGAAAAAAGCTCTATTGACATTTTTGTACTTACCTTTTGGTAGACACATGCATTTATTTCTCTTGTCCATATACCTAGAAGTGGAACTGTTAAGCCACTGGACAATTTCACAGGGTTTTGTAGACACTGCCAGTTTTTCAAAGTTATTCCATTATACATTTCCACCAGCAATCAATGATCCTCAGTTCATTCATATCATTCATGATCTACGTATCAGGAGTCCTTTAAATCTTAAGACATTCTACTCATGTGCAATGGAGTCTTCAGTGTAGCATTAATCAACATTTTCCTAATGATAATGATGATGAGCACCTTTTCAAACACATGTGAATCTCCATAGGTACAAAATGCCTATCCAAGTCTTTTGCACAAATTTTAAATGAAACTTTCCTATTGATCTGTGAAAGATACACACACTGACACAGATGCACACACACACATCCTTCATAAAAACTGCAAATATATTTTCCTGTACCATGGGGCTGCCTTTTCACATTTTTAAGTATCTTTTGAGTAGCAGTTCTCAATTTTAATAAAGCCCATTTAATCAAACTTTTTTTTGAGAGAGAACTTTTATTTTAAATTTTTACAGACTGCATTTTGATTCATTGTACACAAATGGGAAACTTCTCCTTTATGCTTAGCACTTTACAAGCCCTATTTATGAAACCTTACAAACACCCTGCCCCCTTACAGGCTCTGAAGACATTCTTCTGTTTTCTCCAAGAACTACTTAGTGTTAGATTTACATTTAGGTCAATGATCCCTCTTGAATTAACACTGCATGTAATATGAGGTACAGGTTGATTTTTATTTTTTATTTTGTTGTATGATAGCCATCTCATTATTTCAGCATCATTTATTGAAAAGACCATCCTTTTCCCACTGAATTGCAGAGGCACCTATATCATGTATCAGATGACTACATATAAATGCATCTGTTTCTGTGCCCTTTGTTCTATTTCAATAGTCTATATTGCAAACCTTATGCCCAAACTATCTCGACTACTATCAGTTTATATAAATCCTGACATCCTACACTAAGTCCTCCAACTTTTTCCTTTTCTCCACAACTGTCAGGGCTTTCCAGGTGTTTTTAATTCCCATATAAATAAGCTTAACAAAAGCCTATTGGTACTGCATTGCATCTACAGAAATATGAGGAAAACTAACAATATTAACATCTTCGTCTTTATATGTTGAATCTTAAAACAAGAAAATGATCTTTCTCCACTTATTCAGACTTCTTAAAATATTCTCAGCAAAGTTTTGTACAGTCCTAATTTTGTTAGATATATTCCTAAGTATTTGGTATTTCCAATACAGTTGTAAATGTTTTCAATTTCATTTTTTTCTTTCATCTCCTCTCACTGCTTTGCACATCTTTAAAAACAAGATGTTTACTAATGATGGAAACTAGGAGTATAAATGTGAATGTGTGTGTGTGTGTGTGTGTGTGTGTGTGTGTGTATAGGTAGATATCAAGCCCAGGGCCCCGTGCAAGCTAGACAAGCGCTCTACCACTAGGCCACATTCCCAGTCCTCAATTTCATTTTCTAATTGTTTATTGCTACTACATTGAAATACAAATTAATTTGCATAACCTTATATCTGTTAACCTCGTAAAACTGACCTCTAATTCTAATGGTTTATAAATTCTTTGATTTTCTACCTAAACGATCATGTAATCTGTAAACAAGGAACTCTTTCTCCACTTTTCCAAATGTTCTACCTTTTTTTCTTGCCTTATTATACTGATCAGAACTTCTAGTAAAATATTTTTTAAAGAGAGTGATAGAAGATAATTTTGTATTGTTCCTAAACTCAAAGAAAAATAAATCAATATTTTATCATTATGATATTAAAATATAGGGGTTTCTGAGCTATACTTTATCAGATTAAGGAGTTTAGTACTGAATTTTATCAAACGCTTTTCCTGCATTCATCAATTACATGACTTTTTTGTCTTTGTTAAAATGATAAATTACACAGATTTGAATTCCAAATACTAAATGAATCTTGCATTCCTAAATAAAGCTCATTCGAACAATATGCACAGTACTTCTTGCTTTGGATGGTACTACAGGACTATAAAATTCACCAAGCAAAATGAAATTGTATAGCAATGGGAAAACTACAATTTTTCTGTGACTTTCACAAATGTTTATCAAAACATTAAGAACTGTCACCATCAGTTATAAATGTATAGAGTAATTTAAAAATAGTAAAGCTAGTCAGGCACAGTAGTGCACACCTGTAATCCCAGAGATTTGGGAGGCTGAAACAGGAAAATCACAAGTTCAAAGCCTGCCTCAACTTAGCAAGACCTTGTCTCAAAATAAAAAATAAAAAGGACTGAGTATATAGTTCAGTGGTTAAGTGCCCTCGGTTTCAATCTCCAGTATCAAAAAAAATAAGATTAAAAAATAAAATAGTAAAGTTAATAATGATTTAGTTCACTGAAATTTAAAACAGTAGAAACATTGAAAATAAAATGCCTTCTTTGTTAAAGAAAACTTACCGAAAGAGTAATTTGAACCTACCAATAGTAGAGCCAAAGAGTATTTTTATACCAACATCAAAGAGTCAGTATGGTCACAGTATTAATATCTTTACAATTGTAATAAGGTCATCAATAATTAAATGAGGGTCTTTCATCAAACAACATTTTACATCTTTTAAGTATATTTCTTTGACTTTTAAACAAAAACAAGTCCACCATTTTTATTTCATAGTTTCCCTATTCTCTCACACACACAACTCCAAATTTTTCATTTGTAATTATGTTAAAAAAAAACTTGCTCCTTTGATTTCCATAAATCATAACCAAGATAATATCACAAAAAAAGGTACAAGTTTTTCAGTATGATTTAGCTTTCATATGTAGATCATGTTGCCACATGTAAGATTCCACAAAGAAAAGTTACCAAGATTCCAAAGAAATCTTTTTTTCTGACAAGACAAACCTCTTTCACAATTGCCAGCTAAGTATATCTTAAAATGAGTTTAGCACATCCAACAACATACCTAAGGAACTCCTGGTCTGTTGACTGTTGGGTGGTATATTTTCCTTAGCCATGGAGATTAATATTTTACTATTTTCAGAAAGTTTCTCTGATGCCTTTCCCTGAATGAGACATAATATTTACAAATCAGTGGGGGGGGGGGGGGGCAGAAAACATGAAGTTGATCAAAACTTATATTAAATGACTTGACAAAATTACACAGTACATCATAGAAGAAATTTAAGCATAAGACCAGGAACTAGTCAAAAGCATTTAAAAACTATAATAAATATTTGAATATTGAACTCAATTCACTTATTAACAAATATTCACTGAGTTCCTGTTAAATGCTAGGCATTGTGTCAGGTACTGACAATATATGAATAAAAATAATACAAGAATTTCTGCCCTTGTAGAGCATAAACTGTAGGGGAGACATATGATAAAGATAATAAATAGATTATGTGACATGTAAAGAATGACAGGGAAGAGCTATGGGGGAAAAAAAAAAAGCAAGGTTAGGAGGCCCAGAAATGCTGTTTGAAGGACTACAAAGCCTCAATGAGCAGGTGATTCTTGAAGTGAGACTTAAAGATTATTATTTATATTTTATTTAACATTAGCAATTATAACAAACCTGTATTAAAGCCTATGTACCCCAAACTATGTAACTCCAAACACCATACACTAGCCCTCTGTACTAGAGAGTGATGAAGAAGATAAACTTTGGATTTGGATGAAAGTTCCAATCCTGCATCCCCTACTACATGTACCTGGACAATTTAACTTCTTTGAGCTTCAATTTCTTGAAATGTATAACAAAAAAATTTCCCCCTACTTTACGGGGTTATTATTACTAAATGAAATGAAAATACATAGGGCTGGAGATGTAGCTCAGTGGCAGAGCACTTGTCTAGCATGTGCAAAGCCCTGGGTTCAATCTCCAAAACCATCAAAAAAAAAAAAAAGAAAGAAAAGAAAGTCCTTGTCATGACTGCTTGTTTGCTTGATCATGGTAGATTATGGAAGAAAGATGGTGGCTCAGAGAACAAGCACTAGAGTCAGGCTGCCACGGATTAAAGCCTAGCCCACCAATCTTCATCAATTTAGTCTAATTACTTAACTTTCCCATGTGTCAGTACACTCATCTAGAAAATTAAAATAACAATATACATCTTGTCCATAGTTAACACTCAATAAATATTACCAATGTAAGTAAAATTATAATCAGAGTGTCCAAATTATCATCTCAACCAGGATACCACCGTCCAGGAGAAATGCTAAAGCAGATAAGATACAGATAACAGGTAAGCCAGAAATCACTTAGGCAAACCAAAATATATGGTCATTCTCACTAGAACAGAACATATGGCACAGATTTATCTATATGCTATATCTTATTACATGCACATGAGAGATGCTGCTATATCTGTCTAGATTAGTGCAATATTCTCAGAGCATAGCACAGTACCTAGCAAAATCTCATTAAGCATTTGCTAAATGGATGAATCACTCTTTCACCAAAATGAGAAAAACTTCGAGAACTTCATAGACAATGTTTTCAGAAACAATCACTTTAACAAATTTATATTCTGAAAAGCAAATAGTACTAAGTAAACAACCCTAACAAATTCACTGATGTACATTTCAAAGAAAATTGTTTTAATCAATTCATTAAATGATCAAACTTTTTCGCTTAAAACAAGAACTTGTTTTTACATTTGGTTATATTCTGGAAGTTCTCTGTCCAAGAACTTGTCCTAATCATCTTATGAAGCATGTAATATTCATTAAAACTTAACAAAAGAGAGGAGAAATACTGTGATATATAAAATATCACAAAAGAAAAACAGCACTCAAAAATCACTGAAATCTTGTCTGGAGTCAGGCTCTCAGATTTAGAATGACACAGCATAACCAAATTAAAATAAGAAACAGAGAAGATTCTCATTCATAAAAGATTTTTTGCATTTATGCAGGTATAATCTAATCCTTAGAAACAATCTCAATAAAACATATTGTAAGAAAATTATTAATTTTACCTTCATTTCCATGTAAGGTGGATCACTTTCCAATTCTGCTTTGTCTTTGGCCAACTTGGCTTTTCTCTCTTCAATAAATTCATCCAAATTATCAGTCATTTTGCAGCATCTGAAAAAAAAATAAAAAGAAATAACAATTCTTAAAGGAGCACGACTATATTACAGTATTTTTACTTTATTACCATGAAGGCCTACAATTTACACTTAGTATTCAATCTCATTTATCAAATTGAGAAATTCAACCTTAAGCTTGATCATAAATTTGCCTGCATGATTCCTCTCCCAATTCTCCAGAAAAGTCTATGACATATTTTAAAATATCTGAAAATAAATAAGAAAATGAATCACCACCAACACCACCATCACAAAGACAATCAAAAAACAAAAACAAGAAAAATTCAATCTTTAAAGCACTTTGTTACCAAAACAACCCCAGCCTTTATCAGTTCTCTATTGGCAAAATTTTGCCCCACTTTCTTTATCCTCTGCTTGTTCCCATCGTTATTTTCTCTATACACATACAATTTTTTTCTAAAATTATTCAGAGGGTGAATTACGTATAGCATAGCTCTTTGCCCCTAAACTCTCCAGTGTGTATTTCTTAAGAATTAGGTCAGCGCTAGAGATGTACCTCAGCAGTAAGCACCTGCCTAGCATCTCTAGTACCATCCCTAGCACCACACACACACACACACACACACACACACACACCGGGCCTACTAGCACAAGCTTATAATCTCAGCTACTAAGGAGGCTGAGGCAATAGCATAACCAAGTTCAAAAAAGGGCAATTCAGACCCTGTCTCAAAATAAAAAATAAAAAGAGCTACGAATGTAACTCAGTGGTAAAGCACCTGGGTACAGTCTCCAGTATAGCAAAATAAATAAATAAATAAAAAAGAAGCCAGGTACAGTGGCGCATGCCTGTAATCCCAGCACTTGGGAGGCTGAGGCAGGAGGATCGGGAGTTTAAAGCCAGCCTCAGCAACTTAGCAAGGCCCTAAGCAACTCAGTGAGATCCCGTCTCTAAATAAAAATACAAAATAGGGCTGGGAATGTGACTCAGTGGTGGAATGCCCCTGGGTTCAATCCCCAGTACCAAAAAAAATAAAAATAAAAATAAATTAAAAAGAAGATAAAATTGGGTTATCTTCTTCCATAGCCTCAACATGATTTACTAACTTCAGAAACACGAATTTATAAAAAAAATCTAACCTACTATACATGTTCCAATTTGTCAAGTGACCCAATAAAGCCTTTACAACATATTTTTCTTTTTCTGGTTCAGGATTCAGTCTAGTTTAGGTATTTCATTCATTGTTATGCCTCTTTAGCCTTCTTTAATTTGGATCATCTTTACAACCTTCCTAAGTCTCTTATAACATTAATTTTTTAATACAACCATCCACTACCCACCTTAATATTCCTCATCTGAGGTTTGCCTGACATTTCTTCATGACTAAATTCAAGTTATACACTCTCCACAGGAATACTACTTAAGAGGTGTCTTTCTCAAGGTGTCAACAGTAACCAACACATATTTACTTGCCCCTCATTAATGAGACTGATTTAAATCACCTTAGAAAGATGTTGTATGATTTCTGCACAATTGCTTCCTTGTAATAATAAGCAGTCTATGAGAGAATACTTTTACACCATGCAAATATCCTACTCCTGATCAAAATTTTCGCCTAGATTTAGATTAGTGATCCAATTTTTTCCTGTATGGCTGCAAAAGGCTAATTTTTTTAATTCTGCCACTTCCTACACATTTATTTACCAGTCAGCACTTACTTAGCATTCCAGTACAAACAAAAGTCCTTCTTCTCTCATCCCATTGGAATCACGAATTCCATTGTTTAATAAGCCCTAGCACTGTTTTTAAATTCATAAGCTGCTGTCTTAACTGAGAAATAATTTATATAGCATAAAATTCATGTAGTGAATAGTTCCAATAACTTTTAGTAAATTCACATAGTTGTTCAAGTATCACCACAATCATGTTTTATGTTTCCATCACTCCAAGAAGCTCTCCCATTCCCCTTTGCAGTCACTCCTCACTCTCATCCCTAACAAAGGAAACCGCCTCTTCTCTCTATAGTTTTGACTAATCTGGAAATTCCATACAAAAGGATCATGTAGAATATGTACTCTTTGGGGTCTAGCTTCTTCTACTTAGTGTTTCTGAGATTCACCTTTGTAGCTTCTATCTTAAAGAGTTTGTTGTTTTTTATTGTTAAATCACAATTCATTGTATGGAAATACCACACTTTATTTACCTGTTGCTGGATATTTGAGTTGTTTCATATTTTGGCTATTTATGAAAAATGCTGTTATGAACACTCATGTACAGGTTTTATGCGAACATCTTTTTAATTTTTTTCTACATATACATAGAATTTTTGGGTCACATGAACTGTTCAACATTTTGAGGAATGGCCGGACGCGGTGGTGCACACCTGTAATCCCAGCACTTGGGAGGCTGAGGCAGGAGGATCGCGAGTTCAAAGCCAGCTTCAGCAACTTAGCGAGACGCTAAGCAACTCAGTGAAACCCTGTCTCTAAATAAAATACAAAATAGGGCTGGGGATGTGGCTCAGTGGTGGAGTGCCCCTGGGTTCAATCCCCAGTACCAAAAAAAAAAAAATTTTTTTTGAGGAATGGCTAAACTGTTCCTCAAAGCACAGTGGCTATATCATTTTAAATTCCAATCAGCCACGTACAATGGTTGCAATTTCTACACATCTTCACCAAGGCTTATTACTTTCACTCTTTTTGATCTTAGTCATTCTATTGAGTGGACAGTAGTATATATACGTGGTTTTAATTTGAATGTAATCACTTTATGTGTGTTTATTTGCCATTCATATATACACATATATAATTACTGGGGCCGTATCTATCCAAATCTTCTGCTCATTTTTATAATTAGGTTGTTTTCTTATTATTGAGATATAAGATTTCTATTAATATACTGTGTATAAGTCCATTACCAAACATGTTTTGTAAACATTTTCTCCCAGTCTGTGATCTGTTAAATATTCTTAATGATACCTTAACAGTTAAAGTGTTTAATTTTTATCAAGTCCAATTTATGAATTTTTTTCAATTGTTAAATCAATTCATTGTGTCTTTACGTCATAGCTGATTTCTTTACTTAATCCAAGATCACAGGTTCTTCTGTTTTCTTTTAGAAATTTTTTTACAGTTTTCTCTTAAAGTCTATGAGCCATTTAAATTTAATTTTTGCAAATTAGAAGGGTCGAAAGTTTGATATCTTGGTTTGTTTTTTGGGTAGTACCAGGGATTGAACACAGGGACACTCTATCACTGAGCTACACTTGGAGCCCTCCCTGATTCCCCCCCCCCTTTTTTTTTAGACAAGGCTGGCCTTGAACCTGCAATTTTCCTGCCTTAGCCTCCCAAATCACAGGAATTACAGGCCTGGCCATTAAAACTGGTTCCAAAGTTTGATTTTTTAAGGTTCAATTTTTTTCTGTATGAGTATAAATTATTCCAGTACCATTTTTTGAAAAGACTACCTTCCTCATTGAAATCATAATTTTTCTAAAACTGCTTTCCAAATATCCATCAAATTTAGAGGTTAATTAGATATGTGACCAAAAAAGAGTCATAACTAACCAATAGGTTTAAGTCTGAAAACAAAATGTACATGGAATCCTGGACAAAAATAAGTCAGAACAAGGTGGCTGGTTTGTGACAGGCTGACAGATTTGGCTCCATAGAAATGTTACAGGCCAGTCTATATGGGCAATGACTAAACAGACTCCCTTTTGCTCTGAGACTCCATGTCATGTAGAAAATGAGCTTCTCCCATGGGAATGTCCCCACCTCTGTACCTATCAACAATTGCTTAGCTTCTCCCATGGGAACACCCCGCCTCTGTACCCACGATCAGTCACTTAGCATGACAAGTTTAACAAGGCAAAATGGCGATTCTTATATGATTAAAAATTGTTCTCTTTTGATTCCTATGTTAGTAACCATTAGTAACCATTCTTTAGTTTGTACCTAGGTAAAGGTCATTTTAACCCACTTCCCCCTCTGCTGATGATTTCATGATGTAAGTTTGTAATTTTGAATCATAGCAACAGACACTTAGGATTGATGTGATTTTTGGTATAAGAACCCCTACAACCCTGTTCTCCCAATACTCATTTTTGGGGCATTGTGTGAGACAGTCAGCTGGCCGGCTTAATAAAGACTCTCAAATTTGGACTTCTCAGTGGTGATCAGTTTGTTGTTAAGTTGCACCCCATAACAGGTTTACATATGTTAAATTGAACCCAGTAAAATGTGCTAATGGAAATTTCTAGCAGAAAGTTCAAATTTCAAGATCCAAATTCAAGGAAATAAACCACAGAAGAAATATTTACTTAAGACTTTACTATTTTACTGGGCTGGGGGTGAAGCTCAGTGGTAGAGTGCTTTGTGAGCACGTGTGACGCCCTGGGTTCAATCCCTAATACCACAACAAAAAGTTAACTATTGAAGGGCATCTAGGTTGGTTCCACAATTTAGCTATTGTGAATTGAGCAGCTATGAATATTGATGTGGCTGCATCACTGTAGTAATCTGATCTTAAGTCCTTTGGGTATAGGCCAAGAAGTGGGATAGATGAATGGATAAAGAAACTGTGATATATATACACAATGGAATAGTACTCAGCCATAAAGAAGAATAAAATTATGGCATTTGCAGGTAAATGGATGATGTTGGAGATTGTCATGCTAAGTGAGATTAGCCAATCCCAAAAATCCAAAGGCTGAATGATCTCTCTGATAATTGAATGATGATGCATAGTGTGGGGTGGAAGGGAGGCAAGAATGGAGGAAGGATAGATAGCATAGAGGGAAGGGAGGGGTGGGGTCGAGGTGGGGGGGGTAAAATAATAACAGAATGAGACAGACATCATTGCCCTGTGTACACGTATGAATGCACAGATGGTGTTACTCTACTTTGTGTACAACCAGAGAAACAATAGCTGTATTCCATTTGTGTACAATGAATCAAAATTAAATAAATTTTTTTTAAAAAGTTAACTATTTTAAAGACCCTTGTAAATGAGCACAGGCACTAAAAAATAGAAATAACAAAACAGAATAAAATGCTAAGCAATGTTCACTTGAGGTGACAGAAGAATTGAAGCTGGAAAAAATTGTGGAAATTGAATAATTACAAGGATATAGAGAAAACTCAGTCAACATAATCAGCAGAGGAAAAAAATGAAACAAGAACTGATAAACAATATTGAACACTAGAAAATTAAAGGAAAAAATTATCCAATTAATTTAACATTTGAGGAACAATGATAATTTGTAAACGTGTAGAAAAGCAAATTTTACTAAAAAAAAAAATGATGAAACTTTTACCAGTAAAATATGTAATGCAAAATTCAAACTTCAAACTTCATGTAATTATTTACTTCCAAAAAGAACACTAATTTTTTTTGGGGGGGTTGGGGGGTTACTGGGAATTGAACCAAAGCTCTTTACCACTCAATTCATATCCTCAGCCCTTTTTATTTTTTGTTTTTTGTTTTGTTTTATTTTGACACAGGGTCTGACTAAGTTGCTGAGGGCCCTGTGCTAAATTGCTGAGGTTGTCCTGGAACCTGTCTCCCTAGTCACATGTGTGCACCACTGTGCCCAACAAATATACTAATTTTAAAATATAACTTTACCAAAATATATTCCAAACTAAGTTACTGTTCATTTGATAATAGTCACAAAAGACTTACTAGATTTTTTTAGAACAGTTCAGCAGCAAAAAAGTTTTCATGTCAAAAAATCACTTCCTGTTTTTGGTACTGGGGATTAACCTGAGGACACTTAACCACTGAGCTATATCCCCTATATCCCCAGCCCTTTTTTATATTTTATTTAGAGACAGGGTCTCGATGAGTTACTTAGTGCCTCACTAAGTTGCTAAGGCTGGCTTTGAACTTGCAATCCTCCTGCCTCAGCCTCCCAAGTCGCTGGAATTACAGGTGTGCACCACCACAACCAGAAAAAAAAAAAAAAAAAACTTCTGAAACCATAATTTTCCTAAATATTTTACATCTGATATAAACAAAAGACAATGCATACATTTTGCTATAAGATTTTACACAAAATCTAAGCAGAAATGTAATTTAAAGAAACAAAGCAACAAGACTTTCACACTGAATTCTAAAAGTTTCATACCATTCCTATAAGCAATTATTAATTAAGCAATTATCTAGCATGTTCATTTAGATGTCTTTTAACCAGAATTTGAAAGATCTCCCTCTTGAATTCATAAATACTTATTTTCTTTACTATAATGTAACATCAATTATTACAAATTCTATAACTGAGTGTAAATAACAGTAATCATGGTGATAAAACTTTTAAACAATGGTAGTGAGTATGATATATGCCATAACTAAAATGCAAGATTTACCAGCAATAGAAGTATGTTTTTAATTATTTCCAACTTTGTCCTGTCTAACTTGATTAGGTTACAACATCTTTAATATTAAATTGAAAAATCAAAGAGGCTAATAAGCTTTCTCTTGGTAATTAACTACAGTCAAAGACTACCAACGAACACTACTACAGTTAAATAAGCTGGATTAACAACTTACCACATTGAGAATTGCAAAAAAACACACACACCATAAGCAACACCTGGGTATCTGTGTAAGAGGGTACTGAAAAAGTCATATAATCGGAGCTTGCATTAGAGTGATTTGCAGAAAGGTTTAAAGAAGCAGAGCTCTGTTGTCAGGAAGTGGGAGTCATTCTATAATTGGACATCTTAATAACACTTAACTATGCGTTAAGCTAAAGCTATAACTGGTTTAAAAAAAAAGCTTAAGTCATTCCTATCAGCTAAGAGAGGGGATATTTGGTGTTTTGTGTCTTGGACAATGTGCATGTTTGATCTGTTTGGACACAGAATATTTGTTTTTGTCTTGAACCATCACAGGCACAGAGAGGTCTTGTCTCGTTGATGTTCTGTACAATTGTATATCTTCAACAGAAGAACACCAAGTTACTTTTAAGTACCAGCAGACCTACTCCTAGCAACACCAACACCTAGGCAACACAACTGGCCAACTTCCAGCTGTCATGACTACCTAAGAGCATGTAATAACAACTTACATAAAACTACTTCGACTATAAAATTTATTCCTTATTTAGTGAATAATAAACTGGGTTGATGGGTATAGCCTACAATGGTACAAAATACAGTAAGAATTAAATTGCAAGGGAAATCAACTGAAAGAAACCTAAATGGATTATATATATTTAGTTGTAGGTGGACACAATACCTTTATTTTATTTTATTTTTTATGAGGTACTGAGGATCCAACCCAGTGCCTCACACGTTCTATGCAAGTGCTCTACCACTGAGTCACAACCCCAGACCCCTAAATGAATTCTTAATCTTCCTGACACCCTACAATGTAAAATCACTCAAAACTGTTTTTATTTTAAACAGGTATTTTTCCCCTTGGTAGATATGTACACAGTAGGTACATAACAGTTTTCAGTTTCACTGAAAGACTAGGATTTGAAATCCATTTCACAGGACTCTATGTGATTGATGTCAAGTATGTTCCTTAGCCTCTCTATGCCTAAGAGTCCTTCCTCATCTATAAAGTGGAAATACTACCTACTCTCAAGTTATGAAGAAAAAAGCAAAATAATGCTTCAAAATGTATAACATAGAATCTGACGCTCAGAAATCAATACATCAGATATCTTATTAATTACTGCTATATTGACCTGGTCTTTGTATATACATACCTACTTACCTTTTAAAAAAGAAAACCTCTAGAGCTGGGGATATAGCTCAGTTGGTAGAGTGTTTGCCTCGCAAGCACAAGGCCCAGGGTTCAATCCCCAGCACCGCAAAAAAAATAAAAAAAAAGAAAGTCTCTAGGGTGGGAGTGGGGGGTCGCTCAGCAGTAGAGCACACATTTAGGATGCTTAAGGCTCTGGGTTCTATCCCCAACACCAAAAAAAGAAACAATGGAAGCCCCCAAGCTTAAAGTATGCTGACATTTGGGTGGGAGGATGTAGATCACTAGTAGAGCACTTGCCTATCACACATAAGTCCCTGGTTTCAATCCCCAATACCACAAAAATAGTATGCTAGAATTTAAATCACCAAAAATTCATACTTGGTTATTGTAATGCAAACCAACATCTCTAAATTGTAAATTTAGGCCCTGGATGCTTATAATAAAGATAGAAATAGAAAGCAGGTCATAACTTAACCATTCTGCGAAGTCTAGGGAAATCAGAAATAGAAGGACCCAGAAGAAACTGAATATATCCGATTCCTTCTCCCAATTTCATCAATCACAAAAAAAGAGAAAAATGTGGCTCATTATCCCTCTGAAGGAGTGAAGCACAAATTTTCTCCCCTCTACACAAGTAAAAGAAATGGAAAATGACTACACTCCTAAAGCAGGACATTGTGCTGTATGCTGGGAGGATAAAAAGAATAAAGCATGAACCTTGCTTTAAAGTTGAGATAAGCTAATGTCCCTTGCCACAGAGGCTCACAGTCTAGCCAGACTGGGGTTTAAGAGTTGGATATGACACACCCCTAACGGATCCAGTGGACATATCAAGAAAACAAATTGAATACACAGGGAACTCAGAACAGATTCCAGGCTGGACATAAAGATTTAGCAATGTTTGATCATTACAGATATAAGGAAGAAGAAGATGGCAGATTGCAAGCAGTCAACACTTATTTGCTGCTCCATGAGGTATCCAGCTGCATGTTGAGGTGGGGATCCCACAGGCCATGGAGCGCAACTGTGGAAAATTAATGACCATGTGAAACCCAGAAAATACTGATATTTAGAATAATAAATGAAGAGTACACCAACACTGAGCTCTGAGTTGGCACAGCAGGGGAGAAGTACTCCTTTAGCAGATTGAAAAATCTCTGGGAGTACAGTCTGACACCCTGTAAATATGTAGTCAGAGCAGACAAGAGACTTGGCTCTGTATATCGAGCTGGTACGTAAGTACCTGGGGCTGGCCATAGTTAGTAGTTTAAGTAAAATCAAAATAAGAAACTATGAGTAAAACATACTCTAGGCAACATTGAAGAACAAATTTAAGACTCTCAGATCTAGAGGAAGGAACAGAACTACAGGCTAAAACCTACTCAGTGAATAACAGGAGAAATTTTTCTCAAATCTTGGGAATGCTATGGACATCCAGGTACTAGAGGCATTTAGAACCCCAAATACATGACCAGAATAGAACCTCTTCAGAACATATTAAATGCCAAAATTAGAGAAAAAAAATATTAAAAGTTCTAAGAGAGAAGCATCAAGTCACTTATCAAGGCAAAACCATCAAAACAACATATGATTTCTTAGCAAAAACTCTAAAGGCCAGGAGGGCATGAAATGCTATATATATTTCAAGCCCTAAAAGAAAATAACTGCCAGCCTAGATTATTATTATTATATCCAATAAAGCTATTCTTTAGAATTGAATAAATATTTTCCAAGTACAAACTAAAAGACATTACAGAAGACATTCAAAGGAATCCTATTCCCAGCTGAGGAAGCAAGAAAACACAACCATGAGAGCACAGGAAAGAATAAATCTCACTAGAAGAAAAAGCAAAAGAGGAATAGGAAATGATCAAACATGATTATATCAGTAAACCATCAAAACTCTAAGATAAATAAGGAAGAAATAAACACAGAATTCTCAAAAGAAAAACAACAAAATAACAGGAACTAGCACATGTCTTTCAATAATAATCCTGAATGTACATGGTCTGAATTCTTCAATTAAAAAAAAAATGACTAGCTGAATGAATTAAAAAACAAGACTCATCTGTTTGCTATTTTTAACTCACCTCACTACAAAAACAAATAAGCTAAAAGTAAAAGGATAGAGAATGATATTCCAATGAAATGGAATCCAAAAGCAAGCCAGGAACAAACCAAACCCAAAATTAGTTGAAGAAACTAATAAAGATCAGAGCAAATACAGAGACTAAAATAATACAAAGGATCAATGAAGAAGAGCTGGTTCTTTGAAAAGATACACCAAACTTACAAAAACTTAGCCAAGCAAAAAAACAGAGAAGACCCAAATAAAATTAGAGATGAAAAAGTGTACAACAGTTATCACCAGATTCTAGGTCATTAGCAAACATTTTGAAAAACCGCCGTATATTGGAAAACCTAAAAGAAATGAACAATTTTCTAGACACCTATGATCTACCAAAATTGAACCAGCAGGATACAAAAAGTCTACACATATCAATAACAATTAATTTAGCAATAAAAAGGCACCTAACAAGGAAAAGGCCAGATCCAGACAGATTCACTGCTGAATTTTACCGGCTTTTAAAGAACTAATACCAATATTCCTCAAACTCCTCCATAAAATGGAAAGGGAAGAACTATTCCAAACTCATCTTACAAAGCCAGCATTATCCTACTACCAATAACCTATAGGGTCAGGACAACAACAACAACAACAAAAACACAAACCAATGTCACTGATGAACAAAGATACAAAAACCCTTGGCAAAATACCTGCAAATCAAATTCAACAGCACACTGAAAAGATCATACACCATGGTCAAGTTGGTTTCATTCCAGGAATGCAAGGTTGGTTCAACATAAGCAAATCAATAAATGTAATACCCCACAAACTGAATATACAAAAACCAGTAGCTTCCTATACATCAACAATGAACTGGGCTGGAGATATGGCTCAATTGGTAGAGTGCTTGCCTCACTAGCAAAAGCAACTGACAAATTCAAAGCAATCCCATCAAAATACCAATGATACTCTTTGAGAACTTGAAAAAATCTTAAAATTCATATGGAAACATAAAATACCCAAGTTGCCAAAGCAATCCTGAGCTAAAAGTGTAAGGTCGGAAGCATCGCAATATCCAATTTCAAAATAGACTACAGATGCGTTAAAACAAAACAAAAAGAGAATGGAATTGTCATAATTAACACATGAACCAATGAAATAGAGTCATCTACAGCTATCTGATTCTCCACAAAGGAGCCAAAACATATATTGGAGAAAAGACAGTCTACAGAAAATGATGCTGAGAAAAATAGAATTATATCTGTAGAATAATGAAACTAGATCCCCATCTTCACTGTATAAAAATCAACTCAAAATGAATCAAAGACCTTAATGTAAGACTTGAAACTGAAAGGTACTAAAGGGAAACACTTCAGTTTTCAGGTATTGGCCATGATTTTCTGAACATGACTCAAATAACTCAAGAAATAATAGCAAGAATTGACGAATGGGATTACATTAAAAAGGTTCCACAAAAGAAACAATCAGCAGTGTGAAATGACAGCCTATGGAATGGGAGAAAATCTTTGCCAACTGTTCATGTGAAAGAGAATAGCCAGAATATATAAGGAAGTCAAAAAATTTAACAGAAAAGCAATCCAATTAATAAATGACCAAAAGAGCTAAACAGACACTTCCTGAAAGAAGTAAAAATGGCCAATGAATCACATGAAAAAATGCTTGACATCTTTAGCCAACAAGGAAACACAAATCAAAACTATACTGACATTCCATCTTACCCCTGTTAGAATGTCTATTAGCAAGAAAAAAAATAGCAATAGCTGGGGATATAGCTCAGTTGGTAGAGTGCCTGCCTTGCAAGCACAAGGCCCTGGGTTCAATCCCCAGCACTGCAAAAAAATAAATAAATAAATGCTGGTGAGAATGTAGGGGAAAAGGAACTCTAATACGCTATTGATGGGAATGTAAATTCTTACAGCCACTGTGGAAAACAGCACCAAGGTTCCTCAAAAAACTAAAAACAGAACTATCATATGATCCAGCTATATCACTCCTGGGTATGTATCTGCAACAAAGTCAACATACTACAGTGATAAGTGCATACCCATATTTATCAAGGCAGTATTCACAATAGCCAAGTTACAGATGCCTATCAACAGAGGAAAATGTAAAGAAAATGTGGTATATGTACACAATGGAGTATTAATCAACATAAAGGAGAATAAAATCATGTCATATGCAGGAAAATTAATGGAAATGAAGATGGTATTGTTAAGGGAAATAAACCAGACTCTGAAAGATAAGTATAACATGTTTTCATATGTAGTGTCAGAGAGAGGTGGGGGACTACATGAAAGCAGAAAAGGGACTATTTCGGAAGGGGGTAAACAGGGAGGGTGAATACAATCAAAGTTGATTATATGCATGTATTGAATTCCATAGTTTTGCACAATTAATATGCACAATTATAATGAAAATATTAAATCATCATCATCATTCTGTCAGAGGTGAGATGGAATCTCAATGCAGTTTTGATTTACAAAACTACATTGACTGGGAGAAGAGGTTGCCTGACGAGAGAGAACTTACAGTATGAAGTATTTCATACTTACAGTATGAAAACAGAACCAAAGACTCTATGGGAGTGATAACATGTAGGCATGTGAGGTGAGAAGACACACCTTGAAAAAGACCTAGGAAAAAAAGTGAGGGATAAGGTGACCAGGACAATGTTTCTCACTTATCTACCAGGAATCTTTCCACTCAGATAAAAGGTTCTCAGTCTTTTTCTTCTGGTAGATGACATTCACATGAGCAATTTACTTCAAGGGGCACATTCGAATTTTGACAAATGCCTCTCAATGTTTTATGAAGGAAATGCAATGTTGCTGGGGACAAAGAGGGAATCTGGAGGACAGGATACAAAGAGAATGACTATATAAAACCATTTTGAAGTCTTTTGGCATCCATTAATGATGTATTATAAATTTACATTAGTAAATTCCATTACCATTTCAACATTAATAGGTCAGGAGTATACATTACATAGCCTTTGGGTTACACAAAATTGCTAAAATACTGCTCAAACACCTTTGTTTACCACGCAGGAAAGCATATCACAAAGTATGTCAGAATGATATTAACAAGATAACCTGATGTGTAAACCCACCAAAGCTCCCTCCCAAATCATCAGTGCTGCAAGAGATTCAAAATGTCCTCCCTGTGGAGCATTTCAGCAGATATTTAACCACCAGAAAGTCAGAGAAGAATGATATGAGGAAAGCATCTTGCTGGTTTCCACCAGATCCCTTTTTTACTTGTCAACATGACAAGCCATTCTTTCACATAAAACAAGAACTTCTCAGGATAAATTAGGCTTTTTACAAACTCATATTTTACATATTTACTCATATTTTACATAAAGGGTTGGTTTGCTTACATATATATTTTTAGTTGTTGATAGACCTTTATTATATTTATTTATACGAGGTGCTCAGAGTCAAATCGAGTGCCTCACACGAGCGAGACAAATGCTCTACCATTGAGCCACAACCCAGCCCTAAAGGGTTGTTTTTACACTCTTTTCAGGCATTTTGCTTTTGAAAACTGGACGGTAGCTTACTTCAGAATTTGCTCTTCCCCAAAATCCTAATTAAGCTTCTTAATCCTATAATCTTTGACGGCCAGCTTTTCTCAAAAGAATAGTCCGTCCCACTGCTAACACTGAATGAAAACTGTATTCAGTTTCTACATAAAAATACTACAATCAGAAGAGGTTCAAGCTCAAGCTGCGGAGCAAACATGGGGGTGTGGGGGAGGATAATAATAGCAACGACCTCAACAGGGATATGATGAAGACTAAGTTTTACTTGCAGAGCGCTGGGAACAGTGCCTTGGCGCACAAGCACTCAAACGCTGAACATTAACCAGCCCGGGGGAGAAGGAAGAAGGCGCTCAGGGAGGCTTAGCAGAACAGAGAAGGCAAGGGCCTCCAAGGAGAGAAGGTGCGCCGGAGCGACGGCTCGATACAGCTTACCTCCAGGTGCTAGGGGTGGCTGACTCTTTAGAAAGCGTCAGTGCGTTGTCAGGCAACCGGCTCTCAACAACGCCAGAGGCGGCGGCAACCTCGGTGGCCCGGGAATCTGGACCACAGAAGCAGGGCATCGTCCCTCCTAGACAGCTTCCAGACCCTCACCCACAGAGAACCCCCGCCCCTGTAACCTGGGTACCGCCCTCTGACCGACTGCCACCAACCAGAAAGGGGACCCTGTAACTCGAGCACCGCCCGGGCCCAGTAGCCACAAGCCACCACCGTGAGGAAACCCCCGCCCCCAACACCCGTGACCCGGTCACCGCCGCCCCGCCTCGCGGCTGCGAGACCCCAAACCTCCACATCTGTAACTAGGGCTACGTCCCCCGTCCCACCCAGCAGGCTCGAGACCCTACCCGGCAAGAAACCCCCACCCCAGCCCCTGTAACTTTGGCATCGCCAGCAGGCTGCCGCGCGACCTCCGCCCTCGGGAGCCCCTGCCCCCGCTCCGGTGCCGCGAACCTCGCCCTGGAACCCTCTCACCCCACCGGGCCTGCTCCCCACCGCAGCCTGCGAACTCTTACTCAGGAGAGCGGTCTCGCGTCCGGGTAGACGCACAACGCTCTAGCGAGGATCTCTGCGGACCGAATAAGTGGTGGCGGCCACCCGGCGCGGGAACAGTGTGACAGGCCTCCCAGCGGAGGCTCCGCCTCTCCGGCCCAGCCCTCCTCACGCCTTTCGCCAACTGCCGAGCGCAGCCCCGCCTCTACTGGGGCCCCCGAGGGATGCCGCGCGGCGGAGGTCGCCCCCTGCCGTCCCGGAGGCTGCACAGCCCCCCTGCCTGATCCCAGGGCTCTCCTGTACCCAGTCCGCGGACGATGCCACCAAATTCTCCTACTATGCTCAGCCTCTGTCGAACCGTGGGAGCCATTTCCTAGGCTATATCGATTACAGCCTCTCCAAGCCACCCTTCCCCCATCCCATGAGCTGACTAGTCAGGTCAGAAAACAGTGTCAGTCTGAGAGGCAGTGAGAGGAACGCTTGACCTAGGTTTGCAAGGATTTAGTCCTAGTCCAGGAGTCTGGAAAACGTTGTGTCCTGGGCTTTCGTTACCATTTCTACAACGTAGTTCGCCCCAATCCTAATTGGCTACATGCTACCACTAGAAAAGAAATATCTAGCTTCCCAGGAGAGTGGAACTAATGGTATTAATGTATCTATAAGGGCCCTAATTTATCCCGACTTATTTAAAAGGCAAATTTTCTCCAACTTAATGTCAAAACGGCAGGCTACGACATTGGGTCAATTTTGTTTTTAACTATCTATCATACACTAGAAGTGGAGGATACAACCCAAAGCATGCAGTGAAAAGTAAAACGTCCATGTAAACAAGTACATTACAAAGCAGTTATAGAAGCAACTACAGAGACTTAGAGACACTGAACGAAATGGTTACTGGAAAGAGTTTATAGGTTGAGCTCTCTAAACTGTTAAAGATTAATATCAGCACGGAGGCAGAAAAGGAAGGCCATTTCAAGCAATGTTGAACACAACTGTATTGCTAAGTCAAAGTAAGTTACTGGCATTGATGGAATGAAAAGTTTCATTGGGGACTAAAAGAAGCTGAAGGGGTATAAACGGATCTAATTATGAATAGCTGTGATGCTTTTTTCCAGCAAAATTTGTACTGAAAACATTTTAGTAGTTAGGGATGAAACAATGAACACAGACCTAGACCACGTCTTGAAACTCAGAATCTAGTGTGGGGGGATGAGAGTAGAATAACTAAAACAAACTAACAAATGAAACAAATAAGCGTCCTATTAGTTGCTGTAAGAAACAAAAAGATTGCCACGATTAATTCTGCCCGGGGGCAAAGGCAATTCATTGTACTGTTAAAGACCAAACTAACTTACTATAAAAACCATGAAAACTGGAAGCCTGCGTGATGGGCATGCGCCTGAGGAGGCTGAAGCAGGAGGATCCCAAGTTTGGCCAGCCTACAGCATCCTAGCTGTAAGCGCAAAAGGACGGGAATATTATTTTCCATAACCCTTCACTAGCAAGACCTTCAGCAACTCACAGAGAACCTGTCTCAAAGTGAAAAAAAGGACTGGGGTGGTAACTCAAGGGAAAGCGCCCCTAGGTTCAGTCCCAACACCAAAAATGACTGAGTACTGGACATTTTCAGAACACCAATAGCTCACAATATATAAAATTATATAAACACGTGAAAAAAAGTGACCTTAGAAATCCATGAGTTTTCACTCCCTCCTTGGAACACTAGCTAAAGCCATCTAAGAGCGAGGCGCCAGGTGATTTTACCAGCCTGTGGTATTTTACTATTGGCAGCGAAGGCCGAGCCTGCGCAGTATGAACCTAGACGGCCAAATCCAGTTTCTGGCATACATTACAAGCCCTTCTTCCGGTGCGAAAGGCTATACCATTCTTAAACCGAATCATTGTGTTCCTCCTAATTCACACATACAGTTTTCCAAGACAGTACATTCTCATTTAAACCACAAGACTGTTCTTCTCTCCCTAATTTTTAAAGTAATCACTTTTTAAATAGTCGTGTTCCCGAAGGGCCCCTGCCATTCCAAATGGTCTGTGCCGACCTCACCTCCGGTGCTAGGTGTCATGGCTGCCCCGAGAGTCTAGTAAGAGTTTGCACCTGTGGTGGGGAAGGTCTGAAGCCCACACCTGGAGACCCAGAGAGCTAAAGTTCGTCTTGGTTGTAGAGGCGACAACTCCGATTCCTCGGCGATGGCGGCGTCCGGAAGCGGTATGGCCCAGAAAACCTGGGAATTGGCCAACAACATGCAGGAAGCCCAGAGTATCGATGAAATCTACAAATACGACAAAAAACAGCAGCAAGAAATCCTGGCGGCGAAACCCTGGACTAAGGAGTGAGGAGGTCCCTGGCGAGACGCAGGGGAGGGACGGGATGGCGGGAACTTAAGAGATCCAGGGAGAGAGGGAGTCGAAACGGGTGGAGAACTTTTTTTTTTTTTTTAAACGGGAGAGTGGAGGATAGAATAAGAGCTTTTGATCTGCCTTTATCCTCATTAGTGACGCCTAAGCCTCTCTGCGGGGGTCTTTTTGACTCCCCTTTCATTAATCCATTTACTACCAGAAGATGTAAAGGAAGAACAAGCGGTGATTTAAATTTACACTTTTCGACATCTTTCTTGTCACACATGCCACACACCGCCTTGAACGGGTGTCGACATGCGTCTTGTTTGGGGCCTTCAGCTGATCCCAAACTGGGGATTGCAGCTGAAATCAAGTTACCAGGCCAATGGTCTCAAAAATAAAAGAGAACTATTTTTTTATTATTATTATTATTGGTAATTATTTCCGAGGCACACCGAATCTCTACCCAGCTTCTAAAATGTTACTCCACCAGTTCACATAAACCACTATTTATAAAAATAGAGTTGCAGGGGCTGGGGATATAGCTCAGTTGGTAGAGTGCCTGCCTCACAAGCACAAGGCCCTGGGTTCAATCCCCAGCACCGCAAAAAAAAAAAAAAGAAAAGAAATAGAGTTGCAGGCTCTTTGCTTCTTAGTAAGATCTATGTACCCCTGGAAATGATGATAGGTCAGAGAAGGGTTCTTTACCCATAACATTTCCCATTTCTTGAGAGCAGATTTTATTAGGGAGAGAGTAAAAAGAGCAAAGGGCCCTATCTAATAAAGAGATAGGAGAAATGTGGCCAACAATAGAATATATTTCATCAGCCTTACAGTTTTTTACAAAGTTAGCCTTAAATGTCCACATATTCAATTTCATCAATGTTTATTGAGTATTTAATGAGTATTTAATATGAGTATTTAATCCCTCGCTTTTAATTAAGCTAGGGATTTTCATGTCATTTAATCTGTATGAGAACCAAATACTGTATTTCCATTCCTTTTTGCAGATAAGAAAATGCATTAAGAAACTTACTTCATGGTCACTCTGAGGCAGTGAATTCTTAGCAATGGACCTAAGACCAAATCTCACAATTGTCAAACTAGTTGACCTTTGGAAATTAACTTTATTTATCTGTAATATAGAAATAAAACCTACCTATTGGTGATGTCATGAAGTTTAGATGAGTTAATGTATTAAAAGGATCTAGAATTATGTAATGGGAACACATTAACTGTTGTCTCCCCCCCCCTTTTCCCAGTAAAGGGTGGAGCCAAGATTTTAATTCATGTCTTGACTTCCAAGAGCAGGTCTCCTTATCTTTCAGTTTGTGGTTGAAATCTGGCAAAGGTTAGAATTAAACTTGGTTGTTTTCTGTGGGAAGTAAATGCCTTCCTAAGAGTCATTTACTGACAGCTCTGTACAACCTGGTTAGATTGCCTGATTATCTGCTTACTTCTGTGGCAGACTCTGCATTTTAGGTTGATGTAGTCTATTCAGAAACTATCAGCTTGCCTCACTGTCGCTCTCATTATAGTGATCCCAGCTATCTTCAGCTGCATCAATGATATCAAAATATATTTTTTTATTCAAGAATGTACTCATCTCCAATGATGAAAGCTCTGGAATAGTGATCATAGCAGAAGTAGGGATATTAGGGCAATTTTTTTTTTTTTGAAGCTGATATCACAAAGGGAAGCCATGCCCTTCAACATAATATTCAAAAGTACCATAATGCTAATAATAGCACTTAAGGTTTTAGTATGTATCAGGCACTAAGCTAAGTATTTTATACACTTTTTTTCACCCTAGCAACTATGAAGTATAAATAAGAAAACTGAGGCACAAACATTAAATGGTTGACCCAGCACCACAGCCAGAGCACGGCAGTGCCAAAATTCAGACGTAAGGGTGGTTGTTACAGCCCACATTCATACCCATTAGGCCAGAAGTTACACCTGAAAAGGGTTAGACACAACCATTCAACCTCAGAATCAGAAATATGGTGATTCCTAGTCCAGGTAGAAAAAACCTATTCAACTGACCATGTTTTTCCCTCTTGAATGCTCTATTTTAAAAGTATTTCAAACTTTTCTCCTCCCCCAGGGGAGAATACTATACAGAACTATGACCTGTTTATTATTTCTCTTACCCTATAGAAACTCCTTTTCTACTTTTTCTTCCAACATTCATCTCTGTAAATCCCTTCAGCACTTAGTATTTTCACAAAAACAGTGTTTTGAAATTGTACTTTATATAAGAAATTTAATTACACCATGATTTTGTTTTTTAGTCACCATTACTTTAAGTACTGCAAAATCTCAGCATTGGCTCTACTGAAAATGGTGATGCATGCCAGATCAGGAGGCAACTTGGAAGTGATGGGTTTGATGCTAGGAAAGGTGGACGGTGAAACCATGATCATTATGGACAGTTTTGCTTTGCCTGTAGAAGGCACTGAAACCCGAGTAAATGCTCAGGCTGCTGCATATGAGTACATGGCTGCATACATAGAAAACGCCAAACAGGTAAAAATGTTTTTCTTAAAGTTCAGTAACTGCAAAGAGTCTCAAGGTGACTTTTGAGTTTCTTAACTTAAAACTATCCTCTTTACATTAAATTTTATATTTTAAATTCAACAATTCTATATAAAATGTATATGAGATTAAAAGCATGATAAGATTGGTAGCATAGGAACTGAGGGTATAGCTCAGTGGTAAAGCATTTTCCTAGCATGCTCAGGGTCCTGGGTTTGATCCCCAGCTGGGGGGTGGCAGGGGGAGATTTAGAACATAGATACCCCCAAAATATAAATTCTTATTCATTATCAGATGTGTTTAAAATCAAATGTCTGAGCCAAGCAATTTGGCTCTAATCACACCTCTAATCAGAGCAACTTGGGAGGATGACGAAGTAGGATCACAAATTCAAGGCTAGTCTCAGCAACTTAGTGAGGCCCAAAGTAACTTGGCAACTCAAAATTTTAATAAAAAGGCAGGGGGTACTAGGGATGTGACTCAGTAGTTAAGCACCCCTGAGTTCAATCCCCAGAACCAAAAAAATAAAAAGTCTGGAGGCTGAGTATAGCTCTGTGGTGCAGTGCATACTTAGCATGCACAAAGCCCTGGGTTCAATCCCCAACACCAGAAAATTAGAAGTTTGGAAATGACCTAAATATTCATGAGTATAAAACTAGTTAAATAAATTATGGTACATTCTTCTTAGGCAGCCTTTAAAAAAAAAGCAGTTATCTATATACTTACTTATATGGAGAAAACTCTAATAATTTGTTGTGTAAAAAAAGCAAAATATAAAACACTGTATGTAGGATGCTATTATGCATCTCTTGTGTTTATTACATTACACCTATGCAAAATACCTCTCTATAAGGCTGTGTAAGCAGTCTGCTACAGGGGTGATATCTGTGCTGAGAAACCAGATAGTTGAAGTGAAAGAGTTGGGAAGGAGACTGAATACCCTTATTCCTGTACTTTGTTAATTTTGTGCTTTGTACACATATTATCTATTCAAAGAATTCCTTTTCTAACAAATGTTGCATATGCTAAAAACTATTCTGCATACTGTTATTTTACCATAATGCTATGTAAAACAATGACATATGTCTTGAAAATTAAACAAACTTCAAGTTCCTTTGTCCTCTTCATTTGTTAGGTTGGTCGTCTTGAAAATGCAATTGGCTGGTACCATAGCCACCCTGGCTATGGCTGCTGGCTTTCTGGGATTGATGTTAGTACTCAGATGCTTAACCAGCAGTTCCAAGAACCATTCGTAGCAGTGGTAGTAAGTACTTTTAAACCAGTTTCAATTAAGTTCTTCATGAGCATTTACTAAAACAAGGGTTAAAACAGTATAGTAGCCAGGGTAGGATGGCACATGCCTATAATCCCAGCAGCTCAGGAGGCTGAGACAGGAGGATCAGGAATTCAAAGCCTCCTCAGCAATAGTGAGGTACTAAGCAACTCAGTGAGACCCTGTCTGTAAATAAATACAAAATAGGACTGGGGATGTGACTCAGTGGTTGTGTGCCCCTGAGTTCAGTCCCTGGTATGGATGGATGGATGGATGGATGGATGGATAGATGATAGATAGATAGATAGAATTTCTAGATTTACAATATTTGAATAGTGGAAGTATATAATGATTCATATTGACAGATATTAAGTATATCTTTCTTGTAGATTGATCCAACAAGAACAATATCTGCAGGAAAAGTGAATCTTGGAGCCTTTAGGACATATCCAAAGGTAATTTTTTAAATTGTGTCTTTTTTTTTTTTTTTTTTTTTTTTTTTGGCAGTGCTGGGGATTGAATCCAGAGCATTAAAATTTTTTAAACTCTCAAATATTTGACTTATATTTAAAGTTATACCATGATTAGTATTTCTGTCCTAAAATAATTTAAATAATGTTTAAAGTAGCAATCAGGGCTAGGGTTGTGGCTCAGTGGTAGAGCAGTTGCCTAGCACATGTGAGGCCCTGGGTTCAATCCTCAGCACCACATTAAAAAAATTAATAATATAAAGGTATTGTGTCCATCTACAGCAAAAAAAAAAATATATATATATATTTAAAAAATGAAGTAGCAAACTACCACAAACTTTTTTTTAATATTTTTTTTTAGTTATAGGTAGACGCAATACCTTTATTTTATTTATTTATATGAGGTGCTGAGGATCAAACCCAATGCCTCACACGTGCTAGGCAAGCACTTTACCACTGAGCCACAACCCCAGCCCCCCACAAACTGTCTTGACAAAATACATCCATGTCATATGTAGTAGGAAAGCAGTCTTTATTTAATAGTATTTGTGTGACCATGGCATTCTGACAGGCACTAGAAAAGCAGCAAGCTACAATTTCCTTCTCTGGAGGTAGCTTGTAGTCTGCAGTAGATAATGCATAGGTATATATCACCTAAGGTCAAGAAAAATCAATCTAGAAGCCAAATCCAGCCGATAGCTGTGAAATTGGGTTAGAGAAGATAGATAAAATATGCTCTTTTTTTTTTTTTTTTTTTTTTTTTTAGTGATAAAATGTTTTAATGAGTAAGGTAGATTGAGTAAAATAAAGTTCCCTCACCCTCTTTTCTAATTGTGCTCCTCCCCAAAGGTAACCACTGTTAACAGCTACTTTTACATTCTACTTTGTTATATTTGTGTGTGTGTGTGTGTGTGTGTGTGTGTGTATTTTGGAGTATTTATGTTGATATTTGTCTCTCCAAAATTAATACTCCTATAAATGAAAAGCTGCATAGAAAAAATTTTCTGGGGTTTTTATTTTATTTTGTTTTTTTATCTTCTGTTTTATTTTTGTTCAGGGCTACAAACCTCCTGATGAAGGACCTTCTGAATATCAGACTATTCCACTTAACAAAATAGAAGACTTTGGTGTACATTGCAAACAGTAAGTAAATTTAAGAAAGAAAAAAAAAGTCTGAATTCAAAATCGCAGGAAACCTCAGAGATGATCCAATCCAAGCCTTTTATTTTACAGATGAGAAAAAGACTGACAAAATGCATTTCATACTATAACACCTTCTGACGTAATAGTTTGAAATGTGGATTTAGAATAATGTTAAAACTTTTTTTTTTTTTTTTTTTTTTTGGAACCAAGGATTGAACTCAGGGACACTCAGCCACTGAGCCACATCCCCAGCCCTATTTTGTATTTTATTTAGAGACAGGGTCTCACTGAGGTGCTAAGGGCCTCGCTAAGTTGCTGAGGCTGGCTTTGAACTCATGATCCTCCTGACTCAGCCTCCCAAGTCGCTTGGATTACAGGCGTGCGCCACCACGCCCGGCAAAACTTTTTATTAATTGTTTTAATATGGCATGTTTTTGCCTTTCACACAACCTAAAACATTTTTTCAATGTACAAGAAATCTGCCCTATAACAAAATTAACAATTGAGAGATATATTCAGGGCCAGCCTGACACTTAACATGTTTGTCGTCCTTGTCCCACTTAGCAAAGACTCTATCTAAATATTTTCATGCTAGAAGTTAAGCCATATTTTAAAAAAACACTGAATTATATATACTCTTTTAAAATGCTAGATTTCATGGTATACAGATCACATCTCAAATTTTTTTTAATGTTAAGCCAGTGAAGTCAGTTTTCTTTACCTTCTAAATATATCTTACCACCTCTCTATCACCTTCATCCAAGCCATGACTAGTCCTCCATATATACTTTACCTCTTAAAGTTGTTTTCTCAGCCAAACTGATTCTGTCAAAATGCAAGATTGTGGTCCTTCTCAGAATAATTTCCCATCTTATTCTTTCCCAAGAATAAGATCCTCAAGCCTTACCATAGCCTACACGGTCCTATATGGTCTAGCCCCTACATCCTCTCAAGGCTCACCTCTTTAACACTGACCATTGGTTCTCTCCAGTCCAGCAGTACTGACCTCTTACTGTTTCTCAGATGTATCCCCCAGGCTTCTGCCTCAGGGCTTTTGTACTTATTGTTCCCTCTACCTAGAACATTCTTCTTATTTCCATATGGCTCCCTAACGATTTTAATCATGACTATCTGTTTAAGGGTCACCTTGACAGAAAATATTCATTGGTCACCCTATCTCAAATAATACCTTCCTATCACCTGGTGTCCACTTTCCCTGCTTTCTTTTTCTTCATAGCACTTGTCACCATCTGGAATGTTTGCTTTCTTATTATTGACCCCTTGAGCATGTGGATTTTATGGGAATAGAATTATTTGCTGCTGTACCCTTGCTTTTAAAACGCAAGGCACACAGAAGAGTGAGCACTGAAAAACATCTCTATCCCAACTTCAAGGAATATCTTGACTACCCAGGTGCTACTGTACTGCTCTTATTTTTCTGTTTGGAAATTCTTAGAAAATTCAGATTTTCTAGAATTGAGCTTTTAAATATTTTGGTTTCCAATAATCTCTGACATATTTCTGTAATAACTACCTCTACCCTAAATAATTAGGATTAAACATTTAATTTGCCCTTTTGAAAAGAATTTAAACCATTTCTGTTTAAGAGAATTGCTTTTAATCACGGAAACCTTTGCTACAAATTCTCATTTTCTGAGTAATAGTCAATTGTGTTTTCATATTTATATGTACATATTTTTTCTTCCTATAACCTAACAGAGCTACTTTCCCTGTTTTTCTTTCTGTTGTTTCATTCTTTTGTCTTCCTTAAATAACTCTGGGCAAGTACTGTACTCACTACTCTGAAATAGAAGCCTATCAGAGAGGAGTAGCCACTTTGCTAGTTCCTACATTGCTAGAGCCTAGAATTTTGAACCCGGAATTCCTAGAATATTCAAAACCATCCTCTTACTTTGGATTGATTCCTAAATAAGAAAGAGTAAGGACAAGTAAATTATTGGATTTATTTTTTGGCAAATATTCAGTGAAACAGCACCAGATCAAAAGAACAAGGGTTTTGCATAGGCTAGTTATACATCCGTGTCCTAAATTATTTGATGCCGAGTTATTTAGCAGTTTATATTGGCTTTTTTTCTTTTTTCTTTTTCTTACCTTAAATCCCATCCATATCATAGTTCACACCCAAAGTCTGGGGCTTTTTTTCCTTTCTTTCTGTTTTTTGGTTGTTTTTTTTTTTTTTTGGTAGTTTTGTTTGTTGTTGGGTTTTGTTTTGTTTCCTTTTGCAGTGCTAGGGATCAAACCCAGGGCCTCACGCATGCTGAGCTAATGCTCTACCACTGAGCTGCACCACCAGCCCACAAAATCTGTTTTAAGGGGCTCCAGTTATAGCTCAGTGGTAGAGCACTTGCCTAGTATGTGTGAGTCACTGGGTTCAATCCTCAACACTATATAAAAATAAATAAAGATATTGTGTCCACCTATAACTAAAAAACAAAATTTTTAAAAATCTGTTTTAAACAGTGAATCTGATGTGTTAAATATTTTAACTTTAAAAAACTTTAGTGGAACTAGAATACAAAAGTTTTTTGCTTTGTTTTATTTTTGCAGTGTTGAGGATCAAACCCAGGACTTAATGCATGCTAGACAAGCATTCTATCACTGAGTTGTGTCCTCAGCCACAATAAAAAAATATATTTTTTTATTAGATTATATTTTATTAGTATTATAAGTACACTGTGTAAATAGTTAAATGAGGGCCAAGGGAGACAGTGTGCACCTGTAGTCCCAGTTACTTGGGAGACTGAGTAAGGTAGAAGGATCACTTGAATCCAGGAGTTTGAGGCCAGCCTGAACAACCTAGTAAAATTCTTTCTCTAAAAAGTTTTTTTTTTAAAAGTCAAGTGATTTTATGAAACTTATGAAAAGCAACATTTTTTTTTTTTTTTTTTTTTTTTTTTTTTTTGGTGGTGCTGGGAATTGAACCCAGGGCCTTGTGCTTGCAAGGCAAGCATTTTACCAACTGAGCTATATCCCCAGCCCAAAAAGCAGCAATCTTTTTTTTTTCCAATCTTTTATATTTAGTTATACATGACAATATTTTTCCACATTTGTTTTGTACACAAATGGGGTACAACTTTTCATTTCTATGGTTGTACACAATGTAGATTCATAGGATTCATGTAATCTTACATATACATAGGATGATACTGTCTGTCTCAGTCTACTCTTTGTTTCTCCCACCCCATCCCATCCCATTTTCCTCTACACTATCTGAAGTTCCTCCTTTCCTCTCTTGTTGCTCCCACCACCACCACCCCTCCCCCACCTCCCATTATGTATTATCCACTTTTGGTAGTGGAAACATTTGGCCCTTGGTTTTTTGGGCTTGGCTCAGTTCACTTAGCATGATATTCTCCAGCTCCACCCATTTACCAGGAAATGATATAATTTTATTCTTCTTTATGGCTGAGTAATATTCCATTGTGTATATATACCACAATTTATCCATTCATCAATTGAAGGGCATTTAGGTTGGTTTCACAATCTACCTATTGTGAATTGAACAGCTGTAAACATTGATGTGGCTGTATCACTATACTTTGCTGATTTTAAGACCTTTGGGTATAAACCGAGTAGTGGAATAGCTGGGTCAAATGGTGGGTCCATTCCAAGTTTTCTGAGGAATCTCCATACTGCTTTCCAGAGTGGCTACACCAATTTGCAACTTCACCAGCAATGTATGAGCGTGCCTTTTTCCCCCACATCCTCGCCAACATGTTGTTGCTTGTATTCCTGATAATAGCCATTCTAATTGGAATTAGATGAAATCTTAGGGTGGTTTTAATTTGCATTTCTCTAATTACTAGAGATGATGAGCACTTTTTCATATATTTGTTGATCACCTGTATATCTTTTGTGAAGTGTCTGCCCAGTTCCTTAGCCCATTTATTTATTGGGTTCTTTGTATTTTTGGTATAAAGTTTTTTAAGTTCTTTATAAATTTTGGAGATCAATGCTCTGTCTGAAGTGTGTGTGGAAAAGATTTTTTTCCCCACTCTCTCTTCACATTATTGTTTCCTTTGCTGAGAAAAAGCTTTTTAGTTTGAATCCATCCATTTATTGATTCTTGCTTTTATTTCTTGTACTCTCAGGGTCATGTTAAGGAAGTTTGGTCCTAAGCCAACATCATCAAGGGATTTGGGCCTACCTTTTCTTCTGTTTAGTAAAGGGTGTCAGGTCTGATTCCTAGATCTTTGATCCATTTTGAGTTGTTTTATAGTGAGAGATAGAGGTTTAGTTTCATTTTACTGCATATGAATTTCCAGTTTTGCCAGCACCATTTGTTGAAGAGGCTCTGTTTTCTCCATTGCATGTTTTTGGCACCTTTGTCTAATATGAGATAACTGTACTTATGTGGGTTTGTCTCTGTGTCTTCTATTCTGTACCATTGGTCTACCTGTCTATTTTGGTGCCAATACCCTGCTGTTTTAGTTACTATTGCTCTATAATAGAGTTTAAGGTCTGGTATTGTGATACCTCCTGCATCATTCTTCCTGCCCAGGATAAAAGCAACAATCTTATACCTTCCCCTCTCTTATCCCCCCAGAAGTAAGTCACATAAAATGTTTTTGCTCCTTTAACTGTTTAACCCCCATATCTTCAAACAACATGCTGATAATGCTGCTTCTTGATTTTGAATACTATTCCATTTTTTCAGCTCTGTATCTAAGATATTTTAGGGGGGAAATTCATTTTATCACCCTAAGAATTTAAAACAGTAATTATATGTTAAGGTGATATATAAATTTGAAAACAAAGAGTCTATTTGAGACCCTCAAGTTTGAGTTCCCTATGTTCTGTGTTTTTTATTGTTGTTGTTGTTGTTGTTTTGTTTTGTTTGTTTGTTTTTAAGTTTTGAGACAGGGTCTCAGTCACCCAAATTGATAGTATTACAGGCATGCACCACCAAGCCCAGCTATTTTCCATCTTTTATGAATCTAAATATCCTATACTGTATTTATCCTCTTTTTTTTCTTTTCCCCCCCTCTCTCTCATGTCTGAAGTTTAACTCCTCCTTTCTAAAACTGACCTTTTCCCTTGAGTGCCTGCCCCCATCTCTACCTCTTAACTTTTTCCTCAGTCCTGGGGCCTCACTTCTTAAGTGCTCTTCTAAATGTCAACACTTTGTAAAAACACAGATTGAGGTTTTAGTAATGAACATAGCGTTTTCTTGTCCGTTCTCTGCCTCTTGCTAGCTGTGTAGATTTGAGCAAGGTCTTTGTGTTGGTCAGCTTTCCATCACTGTAATCGAACACCTGAGATAATAAACTCATAAGAAGGAAAGATGGGGCTGGGGTTGTGGCTCAGGGGTAGAGCGCTGAGTTTGATTCACAGCACCACAGTGAGGCACTGAGTTCGATTCTCAGCACCACATATAAATAAATGAATAAAATAAAGGTCTATCAACTTCTAAAATTTATACAAGATATTAGAGGAAAAGAAGAAAGAAAGACATATTTTGGCTCAGAAGTTTCAGTCCCATGGTTCCTTAGCTCTGCTGTTTCTGGGCCTGTAGCAAAGCAGTACATCATGCTAACAGCATATGGTAGAGAAAGCTGCTCACCTCATGGTGTCGGGGAAGCAAAGAGAGAAGAAGTAGGACCTAGGTCCCAATATCTCTTTCAAGGGCACACATCTACTGATCTAACTTCCTTCCACTAGATCCTACCTCCTAAAGATTCCACCTCTTCCCAGTGGTGCCACGGGCTAGGGATCAAGCCTTCAACACATGGGCCTTTGAAGGACACTTCAGATCCAAACTATAGCAGTCTTTAATCTCCGAATCTGTTTCCTTGTCTACAGATAGAAGATAATAAATCCTTTCTTTTATGGTTGTAGGAAAGATGAAATCAGAATATAGGTAGAACATAATAGATGCTTGAGATACTACTCCACTTCCCACCTTTCACACTCCTTTTTTATCATTAGATATACACAGGTGTATTAGTCTTGAAAAGGCCTTCATTTTATTCTGATGTCTTCAGTGTTTTTTGTTTTTTGGTTTTTTTTCCTTTCTTTCCTCACTGCTGAACTTTAATCACTGGGCATTTTTTATTGTGTCCATGTCACTTTTTTCTTTTGCACCACTACCCCAGAATCTGAGCCTTTATCTCTTCCTATCTGTCCTACTCCAGTGGCTTCCTTTTTTTATCCTGCCTCCATTTTTTAACCTCTAGCACCTAATGATACTCACAGTCAACTTTCTAAAACATCCCTTTGGCTATATCATTGCTCAATTCAAACACCTTCCATGAGTCTTAAGTACCTAAAGAATAAAAAATTTAAATTTCGTAGCCTTTTATGAAACATTTTCCAGCAACTGGACCCCAGTATGGCATTATAAGTTTCCCTCACAGCATTCTTCTCCTCTTAATTACCCTTGCATATGTTTCCTTTTCATGGATGATGCTCTCTATGTAATGCCTTCTGTGTTCTCAACATATCCACACCATAGACTCTTATGAGCGTTACCCTAAAGTCCTGCCTTTTCCCTGGGACTTTGCAGCCAGTTCTAGCTCTAAATGTCCGCTTGACATCCTCTTAAGAGTACTCATTATCTTTAATACTTAGTTGCTAATTGTTTCTTTTTATATATTCATTTTGGCATCGCTGTTATTCAACGTATTTCATTGTATTTAATTTTTTTGGATTCATACCACTTTCCCTATATAAATGATGAGTTCCTAAAATAAAGACATTTTTGTGCTTCTTTGTATCCACTAATGTACATAACCTACTGAGACAGTTAAAATTTGTTACTTTTAAAATATGTTTTTCAGACATTAACCAATTTTTCCTTGCTACAACCTGATTATAAATTAAGCACATTTGGAAGCAGTAGAGATTCTTTTAGGAACCTTAGGACATACTTTAAGGTTTTCCTCTCCAAAAAGTAGTAGCCCCTTATCAGGGAATTAGAAAGGAGGAATGAGGAATACACATGTCACTTTCAGGATATTTTAAAAGGCTAATAAAATTGATAGTGAATCCTAAAGAGGCAACTCATTTAAGCTTATGTGCTGTTAGCTGGAATTTACAAAACTTAAAAGCACAAACATATCATTCAGAAATTCTGATTATTAATAGCTTCTTGGAAATTTCTGGGCTTTACAGAAGGAAAACATAAAACAGAAGTTTTTTAGAGAGAAGATTTGAAATCACAACCCCTGAAATAAAAGAAACCATGGTTACCTTTTATTCTGTTAGACTAAAAACTAAAACATGATTATTAGAATATAAAATATAATTTGCTTAAATTTGGCTATGACTTCTCTATGATGTAATTGAATATTATTTTACTTATTCAGTTTGTGCTTTTGTTTCATAGATATTATGCCTTAGAAGTCTCATATTTTAAATCCTCTTTGGATCGCAAATTACTTGAGCTTCTGTGGAATAAATACTGGGTGAATACACTGAGTTCCTCTAGCTTGCTTACTGTGAGTACTCTACTTATAAGGAATGCATTTAAATTTTATATATGCTGTAAAAGCTATTTACTATTTGAAACCCCCTTCCACACAAAGGCTGTACCCAACTTGCTCAAAACACAAGGGTTGGGATGACATTCTGCAATGCTAAGTAGATCATAATGCTAGACAAATCTAAGGTCTGTCATATTCCAGAGAGACCAGGAATAAATGGCAAATAGAGTGGCCAGATCAGGGTGAGATGTGCTATGCTTGCCTTAAAGAGATGTATAGAGAGGCTGGGGTTGTGGCTAAGTTGTAGAGCGCTCACCTAGCGTTTATGAGGCTCCACATAAAAATAAATAAAATAAAGTTGTGTCCATCTACAACTAAAAAATATATATATAGGGGCTGGGGATATAGCTCAGTTGGTAGAGTGCTTACCTTGTAAGCACAAAGCCCTGGGTTCAATCCCCAGCACTGCAAAAAAAAAAAAAAAAAATAAATATAAAAATATATATATATATATGTATATGTATATGTATAAAAGATGTATAGAGGAAAATAGAAATATTTGTTGTATCGGATGTCTTCTGGACACTCAGAGAAATAGTAAAGGGAATCATGGTGGGAGTATAGTTCCATGGTAGAGTGTGCATGCTGTGCTAGGTCCTGGGTTCAGTCCCCAGCACCAGAAAAAAAAAAGAAAAGAAAAAAAGAAAGAGAAGAAAGGGAGTTATATAAGTTGCAAAGTCTAGGAGTAGAGTTTACCTTGGGCACAAATAAGTTTACATTCAAGCAATATTATGAAGTCGATTTTTTTTCTCTCTCAGCTTTGTTGGTTAGTTTCAGTTTTAGGTTTCATGTGGAAGCAAGAGGGAGCATTAGCCTCAGATCTCCTAGTCTCTGTTTCATGTTCAAAATAGGAAATCAAGGGCTGGGTTGTAACTCAGTGGTAGAGCGCCTGGCTAGCATGGATGAGGCACTGGGTTTGATCCTCAGTAGCACATACAAACAAATAAAGATGAAATTCTTTTAAAAAGGGCTGGGGATATAACTCAGTTGGTAGAGTAAGGCCCTGGGTTCAATCCCCAGCACCCCCCCCAAAAAAAAAAAAAAAAAAAAAAAAACTTATAAAAAAAAAAAGGAAATTAAGAAATACACATACCCCTGCATATTCTCAGGCAAAGAAAGCCTCATTGTTTCTGACTGACTTTACTTAGGACACATGCTCATCTACATAGACCTGCTATAGCAGGAATGAACTCAATGAGCTGGGTGGAGGCAGCTCCTTCAGGAGCACACTAAGATGGGGAAAGAGAGGTCCCAGAGAGAAATCAGAAAGCTAATACTTGAAAGCAACAGATAGAGGGCAGCAAAAAAATAGCCATGTATTCACTAAATGTTTTCTGATTATATCATTAAAACCTAATATATTTAGAAAGATATTTACTTAATAGCTTTTTCTATATTTAGAACTTAAGAACAATTTTTTACTCTTTTAAACAAGTAGGCAATTTCATTTAGTGCAATGTACATTGTGGTTAGAATCATGGTATTTGGAATAAAATAAACTGGATTTGAAAACAGCTGTGCCACTTTACTAGTAGTTCTGAGTGACCTTCAGAAAGTTATTTAATGTGACTGAGCCTTTATTAGGTGTAAAAAGATAATAATACTACATACATCATTAAGTACACTGAGGAAGTTAGACTTAATATAAAGCAATTAACCAGATGCCTGCCATGTAATAAAACCTAGATAAATGACTTTTGTTTTGTTTGGTGCATTATATACACAGAAAAAGATCTCACTTAAGCCTATTTATTGTGATTTTAAACAATTCTGACAAGGTTTCTGTTCTTACTGCTTATCCTCAGTGGGCAGAAGTAGTAGATTAGAAAGAAGAGATTGATCAGAGTAGCAAACATTGTTTCCTTTGTGCCAGACACTGCTAAATGCTATATATATATATGTTGTCTCATTAGAGGCAAATGTACTAATAGCAGCCAAAAGTGACAGCTGAGGGCAAACAGGAAAACACTGTAAGACCAGAGCAGTCTGAGCCTTTGTGTAAAGATGAGCATATCTACCTACTCAGACCTGTGGCTATCTCTGTATTGTAGGACATTAATAATCAGAAAGCAATTAATTTTCATTTCTACCCGTTTTGTGGTTTTACATTATTATAGCATTTTAAGAAAAAATATGGAAAAATGTGTTCAACTTCTCTTTTTCCCCATAAAGTAGTTAATTACAGTATGTAACCAAAAAACTACCAGAAAAAAAGTTATTTTCTAATTTAGGAAATTAGTTCCTTATATTGATTCTCTGTGTATTTGAAATATAATTGGGTATTAAAAAAAAAGAAATATAATTGGTTGTATTTTATTAATTTTAATAATAACTATTTCTAGTGACCCACTTTTCATGACTTGAGTAGCTTCTGATTGTGAAGTGGTCTATAAGCCTTAGAATTTTTTCTAAGTCTACGGTGGAAAACTATTGATTTCCTAAACCACTTATAGCCTGACAAAATGAACACAGTGCGTCAAAATCATTAGAAGAACAAGTAGCATTTTAAAGGGCCCTCTTGTAGCTGTGATGATAGCAAATAACTTATGGTTGGTGATGAATCTGTTTCCTGTTTACTGTCTTAAAAATTGAGCAAGAAGGATAATGTTCTTATTTCTGCCAAGTTGTTATTAATCTTCATTCTCTTTTGTCAAAGATTTAGGAAAGAAATGTAATGTATACTTTACACCTTAAGCTTTGTGATTTTTTTTTAATATTTTACACTATAAGTGAACTAAAAAATTATACACCCTAAGTATATATTTTAAATATTATAATTAACCATGCACTTGTAACTGTTAATGTTTTTCTTTTTAAAAAGGATATAATATTCTAGAAAAATAGTATAAACTAGTTTTCCACATGTAGGCATGCATGTGAGGATATAGCATTTTTCTAAGGTATAACTGCTTATAGCTGGGTGGAATAATTGTAGGTGGGTTTATTTTCTTTATATTACTCTACATTTTCTAAATTTTCTGTGATAACTTTGAATTTTGTAATCAAAGTCTAAAACAAGTGTTATTTAAATATTGTAATAAGGACTAGTTCTAAAAGTTCAACAAGAACACTAACAAAATTAGCTAACAATTATTAAGCCTTTTCTAGGTGCCATGGATGATTCTAAGAGTATTATATATGGATATAAAACTTGATTTAATTTTCATCACAGTCTTAATTAAAATATTGCCACCCTTTCCCATTTTCATAAGAGGACCAAGAGGAAGAGGTATGCCACAGGCTTCCCAGCTAATCTGCAGCAGGGCCAGAACCTAGACTCAGATCTGTGTATTTCAAAGCCTCCCATAACAACAAATATTGTAATAAATTTGGCCAAAAAGAAAATTCACAAATTTAATCTTAATTGTAAAAGAAGTATCTACATTCTAACTGCTTAAATTTAGAATCAGTTTTTGTAGGTAAAGACGATTTTAAATTGTGGGTTTCATATTATGCCCTGATACAATGTCATTTTCTCTACAGAATGCAGACTATACCACTGGTCAGGTGTTTGATTTGTCTGAAAAGTTAGAGCAGTCAGAAGCCCAGCTGGGCCGAGGGAGTTTCATGTTGGGTTTAGAAACACATGACCGAAAGTCAGAAGACAAACTCGCCAAAGCTACAAGAGACAGGTAAGAGGAAGATTCTCAACCCTAAGTTTTTCTTTCAAAATTTGCAAATAATAGTGAGATTCAAATTCCTTTTGGTTTAGCTTAGTTTTAACTTAGAATGGTACCTGAATATTAAAGTATTGGGACTTTGAAGAGTTGTGATATGCAGATTTTAACTTCAGAAGTTTAGGAGACATTATATTAAAACCTTAAAGGCTCAAAATCAATGATCTAGGTAGTTCTGGGTATTGTGATACACACTTACAATCCCAGTTACTCCAGAGACAGAGAGGGGGATCACAAATTCAAGGCGAACCTGGGCAATTTAGTAAGACCCTGTGTTAAAATAAAAAAGGTCTGGGGATGTAGCTCATTGGTAGATCACTTGCTTAGCTTGTGTGAGGGCCCTGGATTTAATCCCCAGCACCATTTAAAAAAAAAAAAAAGGAAAAAAGCGTAAGATTTTTTAAATTATTATAAATATTAAAGGATAAGGTTTATGTAATATTAGAATCCTATAATTACAAATTAATGTGTCATTAAATATAATTTATGCATACTACTGTACATTATTATATTTTCATAAATATAATAATAATTTCAGTTGTCCTCTAAAACAGAACTTTTCCAACAAAGCTGCTGACAAGTAACAAAATTAACTATTTGAAATTGTGTCCAATTTTACATTGTCATTCTTTTGTGAAGGTTGTAGAAAGTAATGAAATGGATTAAAAGACATGCAGAAGGCTAAAATTCACAAGAGTCAACTTTAGATTTGTGTGGTTTGGAAGTATGAATGAACCTGAAAACATGTTAGAAATGTATAGATGAACATGAGAGGAAAATTGCATGTTTGAACCATTTTCAAGTTATGATATTACCTGATGTTTTTTCTTTCCAGCTGTAAAACCACCATAGAAGCCATCCATGGATTGATGTCTCAGGTTATTAAGGATAAACTGTTTAATCAAATTAACATCTCTTAAACAGTCGCTGATAGTACTTTTGCCTGAAAACTGGTATGTGAAAAATACTCAAGTAATACTTTTAAAACCAGTTACCAAAAATCTGATTAGAAGTATAAGGTGCTCTGAAATGTCCTGAATATTAACATCCTGTAATAAAACTCTATGAAATGAAATTGTCTTTTTCATTGTTTTGTGGGCAAAACTGCATTATTTTTCTAGTATCTTTTAATGCTCTTGAATATGAAAAAAAATATTAGACCCTTTCTATTTTTTGAAGCATCATGCCTATCTAAAATAATCAATGAATATCAGCATTCACTTGACACACTTAGGGCCAGAACAATTTTCATTTTTGCCTATACCTTCTTTTGACAGTCTGTTAGTAAAAATAAAATTTAACATTTTTGTGTCCCTATAAAATAGCAGCCAAGTCATACCATAGATTATATTCCTGAAAATCAAGTAACTTTATTAGAGATAGAAAAAACTGAGCCCACATAAAAATGTGGGCTCAAATGTTCAAATGTTCACCAATGATTTTCCTGAACCAGGCCAGTGGTACTCTGGAGATAAACTGAACAAGCTAAACATGAGTACTGTCCTTACAGAACTTAACTATAGAGGCTAAGGCTAAGTTGTCAAGCACATAAGTACACCATTGTGAAGGGAGAAATAAAGTGTGCTGGTGAATCCTGGGAGAAACACTTCTTGCACAGAGGGATTATTAGCAAAGTAGTCTTCCCAAAGGGAGTGACCTGACCATTCACATGAAACTTGAGGGAAAGGAGGACTAGCCAGAAAAGGGTAATAGGTAGGCAATTACTATTACAGGCAGAGAATACAACAATGAACCGGTGGTTTGGGGCAGAAAGTTTCAAGGAAATGAGATCAGTTCAACTTGAAATTATCTGATAGAAGGGTAATTTCTGATTAATTATCCCATAGGAGAGAGATATGAGATAATTGTCTGATAGAAGGAAGGTAGGTCCTACGGGGGTCTTTTGGAGTTCATCCTAATAGCACTGGGAAGTTAAGAGATATAAACAGCAGAAATATTCTGCATTATTTTTTTAAGAGCATTCTAAAGATTTGGCAGTAAAAGCTGGATGAAAAAGGATGAAATAACCCATGTAATAAAGAATCAATAGAAGCCAGGGATGGTGGCGCACGCCTGTAATCCCAGTGACTCGGGAGGCTGAGGCAGGAGGATCACGAGTTCAAAGCCAGCCTAAGCAACTTAGGCCCTAAGCAACTCAGTGAGACCCTGTCTCTAAATAAAATACAAAATAGGGCTGGGGATGTGGCTCAGTGGCCAAGTGCCCCTGAGTTCAGTCCCCGGTTCCAAAAAAAAAGAATCACTAGAGGGACTGGACACAGTGGCACACACCCATCAGGAGGCTGAGGCAGGAGGATGGCAAATTCAAAGCCAGCCTCAGCAACTTGGGCCCTAAGCTACTCAGCAAGACTCTATCTAAATAAAATATAAAACAGGCTTGGGATGTGGCTCAGTGGTAATCACCCCTGGATTCAATCCCCAGTTACCCCCCTCAAAAAAAATAGAGGACCTAAGACTGAATCATGGAAACATCAAATTTTAAAAATGGGCAGAAAAGGAGACCACAGAAGCAAAAAAAAAGACCTTTAAGAAAGAATTTAGCCAGTGATTTCACATGTTGCCATGATCAATAAAAACAGTCAAAAGGTTTTCCAAGCTTTAGAAATAAGGCAATCTTGGGTTAAGATGAAAAAGTTAATGCTGGGTTGTGGCTCAGTGGTAGAGTGCTTGCCTAGTATGTATGAGGCACTGGGTTTGATTCTCAGCACCACATATATATAAATGAATAAAGGTCCATCAATAATTAAAAAAGAAAGCCAATGAACATTAGCATTCAAATACTATATGTTGGACAGCCTAAGTATGTTAGCATTTTGGACTTGTTTTATTAAATAAAATTATATACTTGGAATTTCATGACTCAAACTCACCTCCATTTTTATGCCCTCTTAAAAAAAAATGACTACCCCCAAAGAACAGCCAAAATCTGTTTAATGCCACAGTTTCAGCAACACCAACACTATATTGAGTCATCCTTCTAAAAACACTAACAAGCTTGTTGGACGTTCCCTGACTGTCATGATTGTTTAAAATTTTGATCAGAAAGAGTAAGGAGTCATTACAGTCATCAGGAAAAGCATATTAGCAGTTTTCGTACTGGAATACAGTTGTCCGCATTTAAATTGGTGAACTACTCAATTAAGATGTCTCAGTGACAGGAAAATACTTCTTAAAAAAGAAATAATCAGGAAAAATTTTTTTCAGTACTAACATCACTGGACTCATTTCAAGAAGTCTCAGTGTTTCAATAAGGATACCTTGATTGGAAGTAACCCAAACCAAAATCAAACAGAATGTTGGCTCACCTAACTCCAGGGTTCAGAGTTATATAAGGCTGAGGAAGAGTTGGATTAGACTTCTGTGAGGGTTCTTATCTCTGTCCTCCTCATATTAACCTAGATTTAAGTGATTTCCCTAAAGTTGGTATTTTTTTAAAGTATTTTTTTAGATGTTGATAGACCTTTGTTTTTGTTTTTGTTTTTTTTATATGTGGTGCTGAGAATCAAACTCAGGGCCTCACATCACACATTCTAGGCAAGCACTCTACCACCGAGCCACAACCTCAGCCACCCAAAGTTGGTATTATATATACCACACCATCCTCTTAGCAGGAAAAGCTGCTCACCAATGTCCAAATAAGTTTCTAACTCTGATCTAACTGGGATGACAAGCCTAGTTACATATGACTAGTTAGTTAAGGGCTACCCTTGACCTCAGAGTGGAGTCTGTAACCCAAAGGGCATAGGTACTACACAATGGGTTAAGTGGATGCCAGAGAGACAACCAACAATGGACCCTCAATCAGCCATCCTTCCTAGGAATAGGCCCAGAAGGGAACATTTGTATTTTATTTGAAACGTAGTTATTTAAAAGTAAAGTCCTTTGCAGATGTTTTTAAAGCATATCTTTAAATTTTAATTATTTTCATGATCACTTTTATATACATGTTCCTATTTATAACATCAAGCTTTTAGCAACTCAAAGTTCAATTTGCAGCCATAATTTATAAACTGAAGTCATGAGATGGGGTTCATTGCCCTTTCCTGCGAAGTATTTGTCTTACAGCCTTGAGCTATTCAGGAGCTGAAAAGGCCATTTTTCCTGAGTGAAGTCTGTTTCTTGTTCAGTTTCAAATTTTTCATAGATAATTTCTCAAACTCTTTGGTGATAATATACAGGAAATGTCAATCGTCATAAAAAATTTAATCCCAATGTCCAAGTAATTTTTAAAAGGAATCAGAGCAGGACTTCAAGCCCAGGCTGTAGTGGAGATGGAAAGACAAGTCAGTGGATATGAAGTGGGGATTGAGGCCAGTTAAGGGATCCAGTGAGATCCCAAATATCAAGGGTGTTCCAATTTTTCCAGGTTGTTTTAATATAGAGAGGTTCTACTTCCAAACGACTGAATAATATGAACTTATATATAAACTGTTGAGAATTTTGGGTATTTAGTACCATTTTTATGTTAATACTTTACAATTTTATGAGTCCCTTGATGTGCCTGTTTTTATTGATTACCAGTAACACACCACTCTGGTTGTTACTTTGAAATCAGTAACACTGCCAAGAACAAAAGAGTCAAGAAAAGTCATTTGTGCTCCATTATGGTTTCTGAATTTGGAAAATAAAAGCTCTGACACCAAATATTTCTTGCTCCCTTTGAGGGATCAAATCTGAAAATCACACAAATTAGTATGAATACCTGGTATACAGGAACTTTAAAAAAATCAGTGCATTGCACAATAGAATAATAAACTGCCCCAAAACACAGCCACTTAAAAATAAACACAAAGGAGTAGAAGCATGAATAACTTTACAATGAATCAGAGAAGCTGGGAGTTGAAGTGCTGCATGTTACAGAGGTTCAGTTTCCAGAACTGTCCTGTGACTGATGAGGTACAGACGCGTAAGTCATGCATGCAGGGAAGAGTTCATTTATATTACTAAGTCTGCACTGTATCCACATGTAGCTGAATAAACTTAACAGAACATAGACCATTAAGTTTCTAAGGTTTCTTTTGTATTTCTGGATTGTTTTAACTACAACCTAAGATATATATATGTGAGTTATGTGGTTTTCTGTTTGTTTTGGTATTGAAGACAAAAATATACTACATAGAATGATGGCTTTTTTGCTCATCCTTATAACTAAAAGATAATTATGTTCAAATTATGATGAGGTAATTATGTCATCCGCTATTTAATAATTGACGTGTCTATGTCAGTATGTTTGCAAAATATTAGTTAAGAAATGGAAAATACAGTTTGGTGTTCTTTCATTTTGATCTATTTTCAATACAAATTCCAATTGCCAAAATGCTAATTTTAGGACTCCAGGTAACTTCTGAGGTAATCAATCTGTAAGTTTCTAAAAGTTTCTAAATCTTTTATCTAAATGTTAGCAGCCTATATACCATTCATCTTTGTAAACATAATGTTATAATCTACTTATTTTAGAAAATTAATAACATGAAACTCAGGTCAACTGTGACCACACTGGCATACTTAAACTTTTGATCTCACATATCAGAATATTACAAAAATAAAATCAGGAACTCTGTCATTTCAGGTCAAATTTGGGAGGAAACAGCTAAAAGCATAGCTTGATAACTAACACCAGTGATTAATTGCTTTTTCAACATGTGGATTATCTTGGTGCCAAAAATTATGGAACAATTGCCTAACAAATTGGAGAGTCCCTGATGTCAGTACTCATATTTTCTTTGGATTATACTAAGCAATTATGCTAAACTTTCTAATGACTGAGTAAAATAGTATTGTGCCTTGGGGCACATTTTGATGAACTACAGTTGTACTTTTCAAAGCCTAAGAGGCATATGCATAAAGAAGTATATTGTCTAGAATAGAATTATGTTTGGCCTTTACGTTGGACTTTAAGATTATAAAAATCTACCACAAAACTATGAATGATTACCATTGAAAATCATCACTTTAAACAATCCTGAAAAATTACTTGGTATAAAGTCATCTCCAAATAAATGTTTGATTTACATGATAAATTTTTTTCCTATAACTTACTACTTCATATCTCCTCTTTATATTCAGTTCTCTATTATTTGTATCAATAATGTTAAATAAGTCCTTCATAACGTGTATACATTGAGCTTTAATTTTTTACTTCAACTCCTATGAAATCCATCTATCTTTTCATCTATAACTTTTCAATATAGTTGAGGCTATTTTAAGATTTGGGGCTTAAAAAATTAAGTAACACAGACAAATAGGAAATTAATTTTTGTTCTTATATATGAGGATACTGTATCAAATAACTACAACCATATTCTCTAACTTCAAGGAAGCTAACTTTATATGCCACTGATGTCAGAATCACACATGAATCCCACTTTTAGGGGGTATTATTTTCAAACTTCCTAAATAATCTTAATATTTAAAATAAACATTACACCACTTAAAACTAAGGAAGTATAAACTATTGAAATGGCAATTCATTTAGACAAACATTAACAGGGACTTCTAGTTCTCCCAAGATCTAAAAATAAAAATAATTTATTACTATCTGCTTTACCTATTTCACTAAAGAACAAAACTAAAACAAAAGCTATATTGAATAAGAAAATTTGGAACACAAGTTGAAATTACATATTTTTTTTTTCATTTTCACAAGACCTTTTTATTATAGTGGCATTAATCCATTCTGTGGACAGAGCTTTAATGACTAAAACACCACCCCAAGGGTCTGAGCCCCTAGTACTGTTGCATTGGGAATAACATTTTGAAATTATATTTTCTAATTCTCAGGATCCTCCTGAGATGTCTAGGGTCATCCCCAATAACACTATTCATTACATTAGTATCACACTATAATAATATTATATTTCCATCAGATTTTTTATTTCAACCTATAATACGTAGTACCTGCTCTCTGCCTCAAATTCTAAATATAATAGGTTTTCCTAGTAACAAAAGGAAGATTTACATTCTGCCTAAGGATGTAAATGCTGCTATGTATCAAAATTTAAATTTCACTGTGGCTTAAGGACCCTTCAAGATCTCATTGTGGGTTGGGGTTGTGGCTCAGTGGTAAAGTGCTTGCCTGGCATGCATGAGGCACTGGGTTTGATCCTCAGCACCCCATAAATAAATAAAATAAAGGTATTCTGTCCATGTACCAATTAAAAAAAGATCTGGTTTCCTTCTCATTCCATCAATTCCCCCCCACACCACCCCGCCCCGTACTGTCCTACAGGTCCTTACTTTCACCCAGCTTCTTATCTCTCCCAACTCACACTCTGGCTGCTTCCAGGGCCTGGAAGGCTCCTTGAAGGTTCTCACAGGCTCCTCATTCTTCAAGTCTCTGCTCAGATGCCCATCTTCTCCTAGAGACTTGACCTGTCCCGTTCTCCCTAAAAAAACACTTCCTCCTTTCCTTCCATCCTCATTTCTAAACCTTAGTTACATTTCACTCTTTTGGTTTCCTTTATAGAATTTACCGCAATAGGAAATTATCTTGTTCATTGTTTATTTACTTGTCTTCTGTCTCACCTTTCTAGAATGTAAGCTCCATGGAGTCAGGGACTTGATCTAACTCACTAGCATCTTGAATAATGGCACAGAGTAGACACTTGTTAACATGTTCAGTGAAAAAAGAAACTTAATTTGCTTTTAAGAAACAACAATATAGGGGCTGGGATGTGGCTCAGTGGTAGAGCACTTGCCTAGCATGTGTGAGGCACTGGGGTCAATCCTCAGCACCACATATAAATAAAGCTATAGTGGTCGTGTGCATCTGCAACTAAAAGTATATAAATATATATATATATGTATATATATATAAACAATAATGTTTTTTATAAGGACAAAATTAAATGTGTTCATGCCTTTTTTATGGGAACATGACTTTTGTCACACTGTAAGATCATTATAAAATGAATACCCTTTCCCAAAATTCCTTAACAGGTTTAAAACAGAAGTTAAAAAAAAAAGTTTATTTTTTTGATGAAAGTTGTTATTGCAGAAATATGCAAACGGCCGTACACTCATTTTTTTAAAAGCACCAGCAATCTTCAAAAACAAACATGAAATGATTATAATGCACCAATTTTTTTAAAAAGCAGGAAGTGGGAATGGTTTTTAAATTTAAAAAGCAGATAGGTGCCCCCAAATGAAGCAATTAAATAGGGGTGTAAATATATAAGATGTTTTCACTTATTTTAACAAATTTTAAAAGACATGAGGATAGAGTATATGACGTTGCTAAGTTTCACACAGCCTCAATCCATCACCAACTAATTAAACTTTTGCTGAACTTATTATTGGCCTGATAAATTTAAGCAAAGTCTAGGATCTCTACTAGAAGACAGAAAGGTTCCATCACTGGTAGAAAAGATCTTTTTTTTTTTTAATTCTTAAAATATAAGCAAGGAGCTGTTTCTGAAACTTAACCTACACTTTTTCTTTGTTTTAACCTAAACTTTTTCTATAATTAGAAGTTCCTTTCTTGCAAATTCTTCATGAAAAACTTAACTGTTAGTTTATTGACAATGTTTCAGAAATAACGGTGAAACATAAATTAGCATGCCATTGGAAAATTTTAAAACATATTTTTCAGAAAACATCTTTTTCACTATATTCATCTTTAACAAAACTGATTTTCACCTGAGATGCTTTAATTTACAGCCACATTTCACAATATATTTATTGCAGTTTGTCCTTCTAGAAGTGTATGTTCATATTTAAAAGTGGACTATATTAAATATAACAGACTTTTTAAAAAATTTTTTTCGGTGTTGATGGACCTTTATTTTATTTATTTATATGTGGTGCTGAGGATTGAACCCAGTGCCTCACACATGCTAGGCAAATAGTCTTCCACTGAGCCACAACCCCAACCCAACATAATAGGCTTTTAAAAATAAAACCTAAGAAAATCTTTATGTGTTCAAATTACCACAACTTAAAAAAATGTAGAGCTTGACAAAATTCTTTCCGATCATTCTTAGGTAGTGATAGGAACAGTGGTGAAATAATCAGTTTTGAAAGTTGTTTCTGAGACTAAGGGGACTTGATTTGGTGACTGAATATGGGGATACTAGTATGTGAGAGAGTGTTGGAGGTGACTCTCTGTACTCTGGTTTTTTGTTTTGTTTTTGTTTTTGTTTTGGGGCAGGTACCAAGGATTGAACCCAAAGGCACTTAACCACTGAACCACATCCCAAGCCCTTTTTATTTTATATTTTGAGACAGAGTCTCACCAAGTTACTTAGGGCCTCACTAAGTTGCTGAGGCTGGCCTAAACTTGCAATCCTCCTGCCTCAGCCTCCTGCGTTGCTGGGATTACAGGTATACACCACAGCACCCAGCTTCTCTGACTCTACATTGTGTAGCAGGAAGGACTGTGGACAAGCCAAACTAGAGGAAGCATATTAGATTTGTGAAGGATAGAAAAGATAACAGTTTTTGACACTTTGAGTTTTCAATGCCTCTAGGACATTCATATCCAGGTGGATTGAATGTCTAGAAGCCTGTTGGATGAATACGTCCAAAAATTAAATGCTATGGATTGCTTTACATATAATCTATAGAGCAATCATTTATATTTATAGAATATATTTTATAATAAATGACATAAATCAGTTACCAAGTTTTTTAAACAATTTTTAAATTTTTAAATAATATTTAAATATTTTAATTTAAACAATTTAAAAAATATTGGGGCTCATATTATGTACATCATGGCATTAGAAGGCTCCTAATATCTTCCACAGAAGCTCTCAAGTACATGATCATCTACAGGTTACAGAAATAAGGAATGGAAACTGTCTCACCCATAACTAAAAGGACTTGGTATTGTTTCTACAGCTTTCAGTTGCTATACATAGCTGGATGTTCATAAACCTTTTGTTCCACTTCCTATAGTCACTTTAATTTCTGTCCTTTGAGCTTCCATTCAGAATGTTCTATGTAAATGGGAATCATGACCCAAATTTCTGAATAATAAATTGTCTCTCCTTAAGGGAATTGTCCATTGCTTCCAATATCGCTGTGTAATAATCACCCCAAAACTTAGTGGATTAAAACAAAACACATTTATTATTGCAGAGATATTATGGGCCAAGAATCTGGGTCCTCTTCTTCAGGGTCTCTAACGAGGCTACAGTCAAGCACTGGCCAGATAGGAGGCATCATCTGAAAACACAACTCGGGAAAGAATCAACTTTTCAGCTCAAACAGGTTTGGGGCATTTAGTTTGTCAATAAACTCATGCCTCAGTTTCTCACTAGCAGTTGGCTGGAGACTACTCTCAGATCCTTGCCATGTGGGCTTTCCCAATGACAACTTGCCTAATCAAAGCACCTGAATCTGCTCTTGTAACCTAATCATGGAAATGACACCCCATAAATTTTACCTTATTTTATTGGCCAGAATAAGTCATTAGCTCCAACCCACACTGTGGCAGAAAGGACCATGCAAGGGCATAGATACCAAATAAATGTTCATTTTTCTGTGTGGAGTTATGTGATGACATACATGTCTGGGCCCTTTAATTTTGTGGTTTCTCATTGATAGGTAACTAATCTTTAAAGTGTTTGGTTAGTGCTTCACTTAGTACTGTGCAGTATGTACTCAGGAAATACACAGTGACTAACATAGATAAAACAACATGAAATATAAAGTATATTTTTGTCTAAAGTTACTTGGAAACTCTAGTTGAGGCTTTTAAAATGGCTTTTTAGCATCATTCTTTTAAAAGTGCATTTAAAAATGATCCTCAAGACTTCACAACAGTTTTTTGCAAATATAAATGTCCTACATCTGTCAAAGTGTAAACCTTAAGGGTATTTTATGTTAAACTTACAAATGTGGTAATGAACACACGTATTTCTTATAGTCTGCCAAATTTCTGCCACATTGGAAAATGCACAGATGATTGTTGAACACCGTGCGCCACTAGACAGGAATTATATTTCACATCTTATGAGAGAATACTTTCTCTTAAACTTGTTGAATTAAAAAATTAATTAGTAATTCAAACCATTTTAAACACCAGCAATCACAAAGTGATTTTTAACTCCATGAAGAGCAGGATCCAAGATGAACTTTCAAAATGTAATTTTATCATTTTAAAAAAGACTAATTGCAAAAAAGAAAGAAAGAAAGAAAGAAAGAAAGAAAGAAAGAAAGAAGAAAAGAAAAGGAAAGGAAAGAAAAGAAAAGAAAAGAAAAGAAAAATGAAAGAAAAGAATTCCTAATCCCACCACCAGGAAATAACCACTCTTAAATATTTTGGTGTATATCTACATATCTATATGTATATCTATTATCTATCTATCTCATCTTTTAGACATTTGAAAGTACATGTAGCTGGGAGTGGTAGTGCATACCCGTAGTCTCAACTACTCAGAACGCAGAGGCAGAAGGATCATTTGAGCCCACAGGTTTGAGATCAGCCAGAGCAACATAGTTAGACACAGTCTCTAAAAAATACTATTAAAAATTTAAAAAATGTTAAACTGTATATAACTTTACCACATATGAGATCATACTCCTTTTTATAATGGTATATGAAATTGTTCCAAAAACAAAGACTTTCAGACCCCACTCTTCATGAAACTAAAAATCACTTTGTGACTGCTAATGTTTAAGATGGTTTGAAATGCTAATTTAAAATTTTAATGCAACAAGTGAAGTTTTAGAGAAAGTATTCTCTCCAGCGACAAAAAAATGAAATTATGTCATTTTCAGGAAAATGGATGCAATTAGAGACCATTATGTTAAGTGAAATAAGTCACACTCATTAGGTCAAGGGTCATATGTTTTCTCTCATATGCAGGAGGTAGAGAGGAAAAGGGGGGAAAAAGGTATGGGCAAATTTCATGAAAAACAAAGAGATCAGTTGAGGAAAGGGACTAAGGGGTGGAAAGGTAGAAGTGTTGGGAGTGATATTGGTCAAATTATATTGTGTGCATGTATAAATATGTAACAACAAATCCCAACATTATGGACAACTATCATGCACAAATGTGGAAAAAAAAGAGAAAATATTCTCTCAGTACAATGTGAAGTGAGACACTGTTATACAAGGTTTCTAGCAATGTAATGTTAACAGTTAATTACTCATTTAAGAGCAATTGGTCAGTCCTGAATACATTTTTAAAAGTGTTACCTCAGAGGAATGACCTACAAAACCGATCAGAGGAACTTCTGATTTATGCCCTAGTGTTTTAACCATGTTTTTCTGATCACTCTTACTTTTTATCTTTTTGTAGCTTTTTATTCAGTTAGGTGCATGCCCGCCCCATCCCATATACACCTTGAACTCCTTCCCCTGCATCTGGATCTGAATTGCCAGGTTTTGGATCACTATTATTTGTTCTCAGAACAAATCTCACTTCTGATAAACCTTTCTTTGATATCTTTACCAGTTTCTCTTCCCTCTTCCACCCAAACTAGTTGGCACAGCTATTGACCCACTATTTTTCTTTCCTAACTTTCTCCCTATCATTTATGGCCTCATGGTTTCAATAATTAGTTTTATACTAGAAACTGACTATTAAAATCTCTCTCATCTCATATTCAAGGTAAGTAAACCAAACTCTTCCCCTTCCCCTCAAATTAATTGCCACCTCTCATCTTTCTCCAGTATTAATCCTTTATCCTAGCTAACACTTTGGGAATGATCTTCTTCTTTCCCTTTATCCAATCTCTATTAAATCATATTTCAAGAAATCTAAATTTGTTGATTACTTTCTACTTTATTTGTCTTCATCCCATTTGGGCCAAGATTACTTCACAAATGGACTTTACCAACAATATTTTGAATGAAGTTAGGGTTTCTCTGCCCTGATCTCCAACTCCTTCTTAGGCTATTCCTATTGTAAGGAGAACTGGACTTGAAATCAGGAGCCAGAGAATAAGTTCCCTCTCTGCCACCCCAGCTGTGACCTTAAGCATATTTCTTTCCTCTTTGTAAGCCCAGTAGTTTCCTTATCTGCAAGACGGCAATTGGATTGCCCTTAGGGACTCTAAACTGCCTTGCTACTTTGACAGACCGACTCTTGACACTTCTTTGCTCAAGGAATGCCAATGACAGCCTTGTACTGTCAGAACACAGCGGGTACTCTCAGGTATGTTCTGACCTTTACATCCAGACTACTTGTTTCACTGTAACTCTATTAAACCTGTCTCTTCCTACGGTAAATATCTGTTCTTTGCACTACTGTTCTTTCTTTCATTTATAAATTATTCATTTTACGAACATTTATGAAGTGACTTCTCATTACACAAGGGACCTTCCTAGTTCCTGGGAACAGCAAGGTAAAAGACATAATCCTTGTCCTCAAATATGTGTCACCTTTTTGGAGTATAGGTAAGAAACAAACATAGTAAAGTGTTAAGTGCTATGCTAAAGAACTTTAATACATCCCAGCTATGCTGGGGGCAAAAAGTAACGCCACTTAACAAAGGTGGAGTCTGCAGTTTAGAAAGGATGCACTTATTCTACATCCTCTTAAAAGGTAAAAGTAATGAAAGCGGGAATAAAGTGTGTGCTATTGCTACCCCAGAGGGAGGATTAGGGAGGAAAAATCTTTTTAGAACTGGGAACACTGGAGAATTCTGGAGAGTAGGGGTCAAGAGGCAAACGGTGAGGGGAGACATGATGAATGCTCTTGAATGTCACCCTGAGTTTGCGTTTTATAGGAGAAAGGTGGAGTACTGGCTGCACCTGGATTCAGACAATTCCTCTTCTGATCTGATACTGGGACATAGTGGTTATTGGGCACTTCAACAGTCAAATCTGATGATCCAGTAGTGGGAAATGGTGGCCTAACACACACTGTTCCGTCTAACTGCCTAACGATGCCTCACGGCCAGCTCAATCAACTGGCCTCCATTCGAAGACTGCCTAGGGGGCAACACCAGCCACTCTGTCCTCCACGTCACAATCCACAGGACCCGCGCTGGGCCACAGAAGAGGGCGCTTCCTGAGCCTCGCGATACTTCCCGCGAGCCGCGGGCAGACCCGGAACGTCTAGTCGCCTGGCAACTAAGTGCGTGGAGGCTGCCGAGGACCCGAGGCCGGCGAAACTTACCAAACCGGAGGTACTAACCAGACTAGTCCAGCGAGCGGTGAGGTGACCCGCGGGAAGAAGCGAGGAGACAGAGGAAACCCTAGAGCCACGTTTCACAGCCTTGCCTACCAGTAAGACTCTCCTGGGACGACTGTTAAAACGCAGGTCCCCGGGCCCTGTCTCTAGACATCTGGAATTTCCAGAAAAACGCAAAGTCTGTATTTTTAACAGGATCAGGCAAGACTGGGAAACAGCTCCGAGGCAGGAGGCGGAGGAAGCGGGGCCTCCGGGCTGAGCGAGCGGCTTCGCGGGCGCGTCTGTTCCCAAGGGTTGTGAGAGCTTGAGGGCTGAGGCCGCTGAGACTCGCCAAGTAGAAATGTAGGTGGAAACTAAATTGGGAAACCGTTCATCTCGTCTGGCCTGTGGAAATCCCGGGGAATGAAAGTCGAGGGGTCCATTTAATGACTTCCAGAACGCAACTCTAAGCAGTTCCCACTGGGATCTGGAGAGAGATCCTAGCAATGGGAGCCCGAGATGACATTATCTAGTGGGAGGAAATACAGAAAAGACGGTTCTTACACTTTAGAAAATAATGAATCTCATTTCAAAGAAAAGCAAGGACACCCCACCAGTGTTGACGTAATTGTTTTTATCATTATGTTCTAAAATGTATCCAAACCACACTATAGGGTTCAGTTAAAACTCCTGAAAGTTTATAATTTCTCTAAACAATGAAACTGCAATACCAATAAAGTTTAAAGTTTTACTTTAACAAAGTGAATGAAGGTGTTTTGTGAAATAATCTTCCTTGTGCACTGCTACAATGCAGGTTCTTTTGAGTTAAAAGTCGATTTTTAAGTGTTCAGTTCTGTCACTTTCACATTCAAACCCCTGGAATGTTTTTGTTTTTGTTTTTGTTTTTGTTTAATAGCTTATTGATTAGGTCCATTGGCTTTCCCTTGATTTAACAAATACTTCCTTTAAGTTTGCCTCTTTCCACTTTTAATTCTCTGAAATTCTTCAAACTTTTCTTCTACACAAACATCAGTTGCAGAGACAGAATTACTCTATAGTGACAGAGTTAAGATTATGCCATCCTAAAATATGCTGCTCTGGCATATTGACTATATGGAGCCAAAGGTCTTAAGGAACAACAGGTGCAACATTACTGACCTTTATTTTGTTTCTTAAAAGCAAGAAATACAGTTTCCATGTGAAAAAGTCCTTCCGTCTAGTAGAAAATTATTGTTCTTATCATCACGGATGGGAAGTTGAGGTCCAGGAAAATTCATACAAACTTTTATACTAACCCTTAACTTCCTAGCCACTTCTTCACAATCAGCTATCTTAGCCCAATCCCCTTTGCCTTGTCACATTTTCACGATTTCCTACTCTAATTGAGTATATAAGTGTTCAGCTCTTTGAGTCTTCATTTCAATAAAGGTTCCCATGCCACTTAAAACTTGTATTAAATAAATTCATATGCTTTTCTCCTTTTGCTCTGTCTTATGTCAACTTAATTCTCAGGTTCAATCAGAAAAAAAATATTTCAAGAGGGTAGAGATAAAAGTTTGCCTCTCTTGCATGAGGATAGGCATTTATGAGGATTTAGATCCAAAATTTATTTTAGCCCAGGTTAGAAAAGAGCCTTAAGCAAAAACTTGTGATACCACTTTTCTTGGGTTGCAATCTCAGGGAAGTAGAGTGAAGGAAAAAATGAACTGGACAGAGATGGAAAGACAGCAAATATAAGAAAGTGTTCTCAGAAGACTACCATATGTTTTCCAAGGGTCTTCGGAAATGAATGTGTCTCCCAACAGTCCAGAGGGAAAGGAGAATAACTCAGTTGTGACTCCTGTCTCCCTTTCATCAAAGTTATCCCCACAGTGATCACCTCCTTCACATCACAGGGTTGCTCCTGCAAAGACACCAATATGGCAATCTCCCTCAGTTACCAGGGGGACACCCTGTGGTGGATAACCTCTTTTAAATGTGCACTTTCATTGGGCTCTCCTGTAATCCCAGTTACTCAGGAGGCTGAGACAGGAGGATCACAAGTTCCAGGCCAGTAACTTAAGAGAGACCCTCAATAACTTAAACAAGACTGTGTCTCAAAATAAAAAATAAAAAGAAGAGGTAGCTCTGTGGTAGTATCCTTGGGTTCAATTCCCAGGACAAAAATAAATAAATAAACACATTCATACATACATACATACATTTTTACCTTGGTTACCAGTGTGTAAAGGACAATTAAAATTTCCAGGAAAAAAGGTCCTAAGATTTAAAACTTGTAAATGTGGGCCAACAAAATTATAAAAGGATATTAAAAATTGAAAACATCTATATGAAAAAT
>JAJEJO010001793.1:638859-652682 GCA_020662805.1 Glaucomys volans
GGATATTAAAAATTGAAAACATCTATATGAAAAATCAACTCTGGTAGAATCAGCTAAGGGTAGAGAATTCTAATTTTTTTTTTTTTTTTTTTGCGGTACTGGGGATTGAGAATTCTAATCTTAAATATATTTATGTATACTTATATTGGATAGACTGAAATTTAAAGCAAGCATCCTCATCTAGATCTTGGGGAAACAACAAAATAAACCTGAAAGTAGAAGGAAAGAAAATTCAAAAAGATAAAAATGAAATAATGAAATTGAAGCAGAGATACAATAGAGGTGGTCAACACAGCTAAAATTGGTTTCCTTTGAATGTATTAACAAAACAGACAACCTTATTCAAGATAAAACTGGAAAGACTAATCAAGGGGAAAATGGAGAGAAAAATTAGGAATGAGAAAGGGAACTATCAAAACAGTAGCAAAGACTGGAATATTAAAATAGAATAACTTTCTGACAACAAGTTTAAAATATAGGCAGAAAGGTTAATTTCCTATACAATATACAAAATTTACCAAAATGGATTCCAAAAGAAACAGAAAACCTGAAGAGACCTATAACCATTAAAGAAACTGAAACTGTAGTTAAACATTAATCTCCCTAAAACCATTACCCCCCAAATGAGAACCCACCAGATCCAATTGGTTTTATAGGAGATTTTAATTATATATTCAAGGAAGAAAAAGTAGGAATATTCACCAGCTGATTTTAGTTAGCTTTGGATACCAAAATTCAACCATCAAAGTATAAGAAGGAAAAAAAAATACTGGCCAAATTCCCTAAAGAAGCATAGATAAAGTAGATTCTAAATAAAATATTAGCAAACTCAATTCATTTAGATCCAGTTTATCTAGTGTATGCTATTCTGTGTGTTCTATCTCTGGAATGTAAAACATTTTTACATAAAAAGTCTATTAACATATTCACCATATACTCTAATACACACATTTGCATGCACGCGTGTGCGCAAACACGCTCAAGAGTCAACATCCATTTGTGAATTTTTTGGTTTTTGTTTTTTCTTTATTGGTGCTTGGGATTGAACCCCAGAGCTGCACATACATACTGAACAGGTACTCTACCACTGAGCTATACCTCCGCCCCCAAATTAGTGATTTAAAAAGAAATATTTACAAACTGAGTAGAAAAGAGCATTCAGAACTTTCTCAACCTGAGAATGGCTATCTACTAAAAAACAAACAAACAAAACCAGCAAACATTATTAGTTGCAAATACTTCCTTTGAGTTCAGCAATAAGACAAGTGCATATACTTTTTTTCTTTCCACATGAGATCCCTGCCCACCCTCCCCTACCTTTCTTTTCCTTTTTCCTCTCTAGTTTCCACATATGAGAGAAAGCATACTCTCTCACTTTTGACCTTCTGAGTTTAGCTTATTTTGCTTAACATAATGGCCTCAAGTTCCTTCTGCTTTCCTGCAGTAACATAATTTCATTTTTCTTCATGACCAAATAAAACTCCATTGTGTATATATTCACCCCATTTTCTGTATCCATTCATCTATTAATGAAACCTAGGCTGGTTCCATAGTTTGGCTATTGTGAGCTGTGCTGCTATAAACATGGGTATACATGTATCACTGTAGTATGATGCCTTTAATTATTCTTTTTTTCTTTTTCTTTTTTTGGTACCAGGAATTAACCCCATGGGTGCTTAACCACTGAGCCACATCCCTAGACCTTCTTATTTTTTATTTCAAGACAGGTTCTCACTATGTTGCTCAGAACCTTGTTGAGTTGCTGAGGCTGACTTTGAACTTGTGATCCTCCTGCCTCAGCTTCCTGAGCCTCTGGGATTCGAGGCATGAGCCATTGCACCCTGCTATGTCATTCTTTTAAAATCAGGGAAAGAGTTACTAAGTAAGATACAAAAAGCGCAAAACATGAGCTAAAAGGAAAGTGATGTACAGGGCTAATGTTTAAAAGCAGAAAAAAGCTTCTAGTTTTTAGAAAATACCATTAAAAACATGTCAGAGAGAGAGAGAAAGAGAGAGACCAAGCGCAAATAGAGTAGCTATGGCCGTGAAAAGATACTTGCAACAGATATAATCAATGAAAGGAAGATTAGTATCTGATAGAAATGTGTATGTTCTAAAAATTACTCATAAAAACAAAACTCAATAGCAAAAATTGGTGAAATATAAGAAATAGCAATTATATCCATCAACTTGAAAAAGTTTGTGTAAGTGATGATCTGGTTGTGAAGAACTTTTCTAATGTATCACTCACAGAGAATAAAAAAAAACTTTGATCCTTTAGAGAAACTACAGTAAAATTCAATACAGAATCAGTCTTCTCCAGTAAACTCAAGTCAGCACTCACTGTTAGGTCAAGTATTTTGCAAGGAAAAAGAAAAAAATGAAAAGTATTCCTTGGGAAGGGTTGGGTCCTCCTACCTCAAAAGTAGATACCATTTTTCTTGTTTTATTTATTCTTTTGAAACAGGTTCTTGCATATTCAACAGGCTTCAAACTCCTGAGCTTGGTGGTAGGGTTGTGGCTTGGTGGTAGAGCGCTTGCCTGGCACGTGTGAGGCCCTGGGTTCTATCCTCAGCACCGCATATAAATAAATAAATGAACAAATAAATAAATAAATAAAGCTCCATGGACTACTAAATAATATTTTTTTAAAAAAATTCCTCCTGTCTCAGCCTCTTAAGTACCTGAACTACTATATCCAGCTCCTTATTTTGTTTCTTATTTTATTATTTTTGTTCTGCTAGAGATGGAACCCAGGGCCTCAGGAACACCACGGTCTGCTGCTGAGCCATGACACAATGCCTTATATTATGAGAAGTTTGAAATAACCTAAGACTGCCTAATCAGTGAAGCCAAAATCTGAACCAGGCAATCTGGACTGAGAAATACTACATTATGTTGCCTTTTTCAGGATTATAACTGTAGTAATATAACATAACAAAATTTCTAGGCTAGCTTCACTTTTAAGTGTTTTGTAGTATTATCATCTATATAACTCAAGGTTTTCAATTTATAAGTTCTGATTTTGGAATTTTGGAAACAATTTGCTGTGTTTTATATGGGAAAAGGAGCCAGAAGACCTGATGTCATTCTCAACTGCCTCTAGATTGAGTAATTGCAGATAAATCTCTGGGACTTAGTTTCTTCACCTATGAAATAAGAACAATAGAAAATATTCCTTGAGGTCCTTTTTTACTCCAAAGAGAATAAATTATCCTTCAAAAGATGCCCACAATAACAATTCAATACTATTCAAGGAGAGGAAAAGATTTAAAAGCAAAAGCAAATAAATACTATGCACTTAAATAATTTTGATGTCCTAAATCTTTTTAGTATGAGTTAAGTCTGTACACTTAGAAAATACCTCAATTCTTATAAAAATGTCTATGGACTAAAATTTATATAAGAAAATTAAAGAAGCCAGGTATAGTAACACAATTGTAATCCCAGCTATTTGGGAGGCTGAGGCAGGAGGATCACATGTTCATGACCAGCCTGGGCAACATAGTAAGCCTCTTTCAACAAACAAACAAACAAACACACCAAAAAAAAACTGAAAGGGCTGAGGATGTAGCTCAGTGCTAAAGCACTCTTGGGTTCAATCCTCCATACTGCAAAAAAAAAAAGAAAAAGAAAAAGACTAAATCAAATAACCTTTCCTAAATTGCTATGTGATATCATAATATTCCATTTTTCTTTAATTTTTAGAAAGTTGGAAATAATATCTAAACCTGCTCCTGGACATGATATCAAAAAAGAGCTATTGCTGAGAGTTTGGTTTATAGAGAAATCATGGTTCGACTGACCTTGGAACTAATTGCCAAAAACAGCAATCTTAAACCCCGAAAAGAAGAAACCATGGCACAATGCCTGAAGAAATTAACTCATATAAATTTTTCAGACAAAAATATAGATGCAATTGTAAGAACTCTGAAATTATTTCTTATTTTTATGTAATTAACCAATGTAAAGTTTAGAAATTGGTCTGAAGGTATACCTAACATATTAACTCTATTATTAATTAAATTTATTAACTGTATTTTTACCAATAAGCTTTCTAGCATGTTTTCAATTTCCTTCTTATGTTATCAAACTAATTTTCTATAAATGTGCCATTGTGATTTTTATGAATATGAATATATGTTTGATACTATTGTTTCTATTCCCCTACAATACTCTATAGTGTGGCAATCTGGATTTGAAAATAATTCTGAAGATGTTTCTGTATTATTCCAGAGCCTTGGAATATAGTATTTCACATATCAAAATGTTATGAAATAGCTATGTGAGTACCATAATTCAAAAGTTCAACAATGGCAGCAGGGATATAACTCAGTGGTAGAGTGTGTGTTTAGCATGCCCAAGACCCTGGATTGGATCCTAAGCAATGCCACTCACAAAAAAATTTCAGTTAAAATTTTTTGGCACATAATTTAACTGGTTATATTGTGTGTGTTTGTGTGTTAGAGTGGGTTAGTTTTATCAGACAAGAGTATGTTTACTCAAACAAGAGTATATTCTGAAATTACTTTTTCTCAATGCTAAGGTAATTTTTGGCTTTAATTTAGGAAACTTTAAAGGCTGAAATAACTTTTTGGGATCATAGATGCCAATCTGTTGTCCCAGTATGTCTTGAAGACTACAGATGAGAGTGAATTTCTCAGAAACATAGAAGCTACATGAGGGCAAGGATCATGTCTATTTTGTACACCTCATTCTAAACCCCCTGACCCAATACAATGCCTGACTCATATTAAATGCTTAATAAACATTTGTTGAATGAATGGATGAATGAAATACCAAAGCCCCAGGCAAAAACTGGTCGGTCCATTAAGAATGCTTTGAGGGCTGGGGATATAGCTCAGTTGGTAGAGTGCTTGCCTCAGAAGTACAAAGCCCTGGGTTCAATCCCCAGCACCACCAAAAAAAAAAAAAAAGAAAGAGAAAAAGAAATGTTTTGAGGAGGTTGGGAACATAGCCAAGTAGTAGATCACTTACTTAACATGCAAGGTCCTGAGTTCAATGCCTGTTACCACAAAATTAAAAAAAAAAAAAGAAAAGTTTTGTTATTGTTGTTTTTGCAGAGCCACGGCTCCTATACTAAATCATTTCTGGTTCTCTGATGATCCTTCTCTCCAAGGATCCAACTGCCCCAAGAGTTCTGTTTCTCTTGTTGCTCAGAGCCCTCTGCCTTATCATCCCATATAAGACTGCTTTCTCCAGGAAGTCCCAAGGAGCCCTTAAAGCTCTTTTGTCCTCAAAACAATCTATATTTCTATAGCATGTGTGATCTTCATCAGGAGGAAAGCATACTAGTTAAAATAATCCACACTAAAATGAAAAGTTATAAACTTAAAGTTCCCAAAATGTGATGTTAATGAAGGCTGACATTTTGTAGCAGAATTTTCCTCTCCCTCTTCTTGGGAGAATTACTCTAGGGTAATTCTGCCACCATTCAAGAAATAACAGTCTTTTAAAATCACCTTTATTTTTTTTTCCTTATCTCAGATGTAATTGGTGTGTAGCTGGATGTGGTGCCACGCACCTGTAATCTTACTCACTTGAGAGGCTAAGGCAGGAAGATTGAAAGTTCAAGGCCAGCCTCAGCAACTTAGTAAGACCCTGTCTCAAAACAAACTACACAGGACTGGGAGTGTAGTGCAGTGGTTGAGTGCCTAGCTTGCACAAAACCCTGGGTTTGATCCCCTAGCACTGAAAAAGAATTTTTTTGTAATAAAATATATATAAAAAGAAGGAATGTAATCCTACCATTCAGAGATACCTATTTTTAATACTTAGGTGTTGTCCTTCCAGTCTTTTCTAGGCAGGTAGAAATATAATTTTCCAAAATTGGGTCATAAGGAATATACTGTTTTCATTTAATTATGTATTATTAAATCTGTAAGATGTTAGTATAGAAACTATAAGGATATTTAATGGTTTTACACTATTCACTGTATTAGCATTATCATATTTTTAGTTAATCCTTTATTCTTGAATATTGGATGACTTCTGCTTTTCAGTATTATAAGCAGTAGCAGTTTACTTCCAAACATACAGAAAGAGTAAGCCTGGCTTCAAAATGTTGGAACAATAATTCGTTCAATGCTTCTATCTTCAGAGGGCCCTAATTACTTCCAAAGAAAATTGCTTGCACTGGGAAAAATCTTAACAAATACAATTTTCTTGATATAATTACAGAATGTTAAATCCTGCAACTTATTTTGTAATCATTCTAGTCTCATTTTGACTGTGCCAAGAATAGAGAAATATTTTTCTTTTATATTAATCCTAGGGGAATTTATAGAATGTTCATATGAAAAACTTTCTGGAAAGCAAATTTCTCAGTTTTTGGGAGAAATTAAAAATGACTTGTTGTTTTCCTTTTAGGAAGACCTCTCTCTTTGCAAAAATCTCAGCGTTTTATATTTATATGATAATCGTATTAGTCAAATCACTAACCTGAATAATACCACAAATCTGACTCATCTGTACCTACAAAACAATTGTATTTCATGTATAGAGAACCTCAGGTCATTAAAGAAACTGGAAAAACTGTAAGTGCTTTTATTTTTTACTAATGTTAACTTTTTGTCATCCTTAGAGTATATATTTTATGCAGTCAGGCATTTCCATCTTCTGCATTATGTTTCACAAGTAAATTTAATATGTACTTGAGTCTGAACTCACATATGTTTTGTGGAACAGACTTCAATTTTTATTTATACTGCTATTCATATGAAATAAACTATTTTACATGTAATACTGAACAATTTATGTTTTATCAAGCTTGATTTATCTTTTTTTTTGGTCGGGTAAGTTGTATTATGAGCTATTGGGACACCTAAAACATCCTCGTGTGACTTAACTAGTGAAAAAAGCTCCCATGGAACCCAGATAAGTTCTGTGCCTTTCAGAATCACATGTCTCAAAAGATCAATGTCTGGCTAGGGTTATAGCTCAATTGGTAGAGGGCTCGCCTCTTGAGCACAAGGCCCTGGGTTCAATCCCTAGCTCCCCCCGCCCACACACAAAAAAAGATCAATGTCATAGAATTGATCATGTTCATGTACATTTGATTGCAAAAAGGCTTTTACTACCTATAGTAATTATAATTAGGCAATGAAGACTGGAATAACTACCATGTGTCACACGAATGGGCCAAAGGCCTAATAATGGGGACAATAAGAGTAGAGGAGGGAATGCTTATTAAAAACCCAGATTATTGGGTTCCAACCTAGATATCCAAATCAGAATTTCTGGGGTTAAGCCAAAAAAATCTTCATTTTTAAACATACAACCCAGGTGATTCTCTATACCCTAACACATGAAAAGCCCTGATACATAGTTTACTAAGGACTGCTTCAATTCTCACATTTTAGAAAAAGTAAAAATATATTTATTTCTTAGACTAATTTAAGTGTAAGAATATAATTTATTGTTATTTAGATTAAACTTTCATAGATTCAGTATAAACACTGTATTCTGTGTATACAGTTTTCACGCAGCTGAGTAATTTTATTACACTTTTATAATGTGTAAAAACCATAGCATTCTTGGGCCTCGAGTTGTGGTTCAGTGGTAGAGTGCTTGCCTAGCATGTGTGAGGCACCATATTCTCAGCACCACATATAAATAAATGAATAAAATAAAGGTCTGTCGACATCTAAAAAAATATTTTAAAAAACTATAGCATTCTCAAAGTCTATTTAGAATTATGTCTATGTTTCAGATATCTGGGAGGCAATTACATCGCTGTCATAGAAGGTTTGGAAGGATTGGAAGAACTAAGAGAACTTCATGTTGAGAGTCAGAGGCTTCCCCTTGGAGAAAAGCTTCTATTTGATCCAAGAACTCTTCGTTCTCTGGCAGTAAGGCCACATTTGAATATTTTGACAAAGAATATATTGATTAACAAGTTATAATGGAATAGGAACATGGTGAAGGTATATTTGGACACTGAACATCCTCTTTCTATTTGTATGACTGGTTGAGAGCTTGAGGACTGAAGCTGATTTTCCCACATTATATCTCAGTATCACAGTACTGTAAAGTGGGATAGTAATGCCCACCTCTTAGATAAGTAAATGGATATGAAAGGGTTATGTAAATTTAAGTTCTACTTCAGATGCTAAATCATTCATAATTTGGGCCTTGGTGATTATCATAGCTTAAAATTTTAAATTTTTGAGAAAAGGCTAAGGAAAAAGGAATTCTCAATTATTTAACAGCTTTCAAACAATGCAGAGAAATGAAATAGTTTCTATCCCATCCTCTCATAATCATCTGTCACCAACCACAGCACAATCTCAACTGATCCAATTAGACAGACCCCACTGTGAGGATGGCTAGTTTTACTGGAAAACACCTCTGAAAACATTTTTTGCTAGCTCAATTTTTGCATAGACTCAAGCAGATTCTGAAATCCTAAATATAAGTCATAATTTCTTTCAGTTTTATTTCAAGTATTAAAAAGTATCAGGAGCCGGGCGCGGTGGTGCAGGCCTGTAATCCCAGCACTAGGGAGGCTGAGGCAGGAGGATCGCCAGGCTTAGCAACTTAGCCAGGCTTAGCGTTCAAAGCCAGGCTTAGCAACTTAGCGAGGCCCTAAGCAACTCAGTGAGACCCTGTCTCTAAGTAAAATACAAAATAGGGCTGGGGATGTGGCTCAGTGGTGGAGTGCCCCTGGGTTCAATCCCTGGTACCAAAAAAATAAAAAAAGGTATCAGGAAATATTTTTTCTAATGGTTGGTCTGTGCAGATCCTCAGTGGTATACTCAATCTTGGTGGAGATTTCTGTGACTCAGATTTAAGATGACTTTGATTTAGTGTTGCCATATTGTATATTTATGTCCTCATTTAATAGCTAACATTGAAATTTTTATTAATTAACTTATTATTTCAAGTGGCTTTTGAACATATGGACAGTAAAGAGAAACCACTACAGAAAGGCAAATATAAAAATAAAAGCCAGATATTTGTTCATGCTTGGTTATGCTTCTTCTTCACAAAAACAAAGATAAAAATTATCTCTTCCTATGTAATGCACAATTCTTAGTGATATTTAGCACAAATATAATTTGTTTAAATTACAATAAGCATTTTTCTGTTTTCAACATTGTGTTCGGGAGGCATCTTTTTTCTTTTTTTATTCTTAGCTTCTTTATTCTATAAATATTTTATTATGGAAGAGGAATATAAAACTTATGAAGAAACTACAGGCAAAACCAAAATTTATATCACATACTAAGTTCTGAAAGTTCCATCCGACAAAAATGTAGCACTAAACAAGATCTCCATGGTTTATTTTCTTGCATGAAAAGCAAAAAACCTGATAAATCTTAAAACTTCTTAAGAATTAGGATTTCTGTTTCCTAAATATAATATTTAAACTATTTACTAATGCTAATTTAGTTATTTTTTTTACAGAAATCCCTCTCTATACTCAATATCAGCAACAATAATATTGATGACATAAGAGACTTAGAAATACTGGAGAATCTTAATCACCTCATAGCAGTTGACAACCAACTTATACATATAAAGGTAGTATAAAGAAAAATTAATTTTAAATATTTACATGAAATGGTGATTGAAAAGCATGCTTTGAAATATCTATAAAATATATCACTTTTAAAATTTAGTTTGGATCTGTTTTAAAACTATCTTTTGAATCTCTACTTTTTGATATGTGTATTTGTATAATTCTGTTCTCTTACCTGGTTTTCTTCTCCATTTCCCAATTCCTCCATCTTTTACCAACAGAATAAAAGTTTCTCTGAGAATAAACTATACACTTTTTCCTGTGTGAAAAAGTTTGATGGCTCATGTATCCATCAAACTTTTCCTTCTTGACTAGATTTCTTGACCTTAACTTTTATCTCCCAATGAATGAACTTCTAGTAACTGTGACTATACCTGAACTCTCTCCAGGCTGCTCCTATTTAAAGAAGTACCCTGGGTGTTGAATTTATTCTATATGTACTCGTTATATTTGTGCCATGTTATATCATATTGTGCCACATTAATTCAGTTACTCATTTATTTGAATATGTACTGGGCGCCTACGTATTTGTCAGGGACTGTACCACAGAGGAAGGAGGGACTCAGTTCCAGGCCTCAAGAAACTTACAGTAAACAAGTAATGATACCACAGTGTCATTCTGTTTAGTATGGTAACCAAACTTAACAGCCTAGGGCTTGGAAAAGCTTCCTGGAAATAATTACCTGTGAACTGAACCATTGCTCTGACCTCAAAGTTTCTGTTTTGGCAGTGGGATGTGCTGTGGCATTTATTGACATTGACATTAGGAACCACAGGAGGAAAAATGGGCTTCTTTATCCCACAAACAGAGCTCTTGTTTTCAGAACTACTTTCAAACAGCATCAGCTTTATTTACACATTTATATCTATTAACTGATCCATTCCATAATTGCTAAAAGCAGTAGATAAATTGTGAAAATAAATATATGTATTCTAGTCCAAATAAAATCCTTGAAATATTCAAATTTCCACTGAAAAATCAGGGTGGATGTTTAAAAAAGACCACATAGGAAGTCCAACTCAGTTAGTTGTTTCAGCTTACAACATGAAAGATTTAAGTATTTTATAAGGCAAATTCTAAACTCAAAAATATTTTAATTGAGCCAGGTGTGGTGGCGCACGCCTGTAATCCCAGCACTTGGGAGGCTGAAGCAGGAGAATTGCAAGTTCAAAGCCAGTCTCAGCAACTTAGCGAGGTCCTAAGCAATCAGTGAGACCCTGTCTCTAAATTAAATACAAAATAGGGCTGGGGATGTGACTCAGTGGTGGAGTGCCCCTGGGTCCAATCCCCAGTACCAAAAAAAATTTTATAAAAAATATTTTAATTCAGTTATCTTCTAGTCTTATTTATTGGGCCTTTTATATTTGTTATCAGAATTTTCATTTTCTTATATATATACATGTATGTACACATACACACAGTACACGTGATTCTATTTGAAGTGACAGAACCTGGAATAATTGGTTTTTTAATTGAGCAGAGAAGACCTGGGCTGTGTACAATGTTCCATATTTACCCCTATGAGAGATGGAAAGAGTGATCAAGCAAAGAATTTTGCCTTTTCTTAAGAGAGAATAGTGTAAGATTCCAGTCTCCCAAACTGGCATCAATTTTAAGTGCAGGATAAATATTTTCCCTAAATGTTTTTCTGAACCCAAGTTTTAAGCACAATACTTAAAATCTGTAATAAGTAGTGAATATATAAATATGTCTTAATGTAATCCCAATAGTTGTTAATTATCATAATTACCAAGTTCCTTTTTAGTTATTGCCATTACTTTTTTAAAATTTTTTTATAGTTGTAGATGGACAGAATGTCTTGATTTTATTTGTTTTTTTATTATATGATGCTGAGGATCGAACCCAGTGCCTCACACATGCTAAGCAAGAACTCTGCTGCTGAGCTACAGCCCCAGCCCTGCCATTACTTTTAAAGTCTTATTCCATTATGCTTTTAACTCTGAACAGAGAAGGAATGTTTGATAACAGGACAAAACTGCTAGACTCCAAACAATCCTAGTGGATGTTTTCCTGCATGACCTTATGATCAAACTGTTTTGTCTACAATGATTACTCAGGCCATGTTAATAGCAGCCAGAATAAAATTGTAACCCAAATCTAACAACCTATATCTAAATAACCACATCCTCTTTTCAAGATTGAATTCAATGTCACTTCTTCTGTGTTGCTTTTCCTGCCCTACTTCGTAAGTTAATCTATTCAAAAGTATTTATTATATTCTATATACCAAGCACTATTCTAGGCCCTTTGAGAAGTATGTCCTAGGCACTAGGACGTACTTTATCATTTACCATGATAAATAAGAGAGAGATATGGTCTCTACCTTCAAGGAACTTATATTTTAGTAGGTCAAGGGAGAAAATGGTAAGAAAATACACAAAGAATGACGACTGTAGCAAGTGCTTCAAAGAAATTATATAGGATTACATAACAGAAAAGTCAGTGGAAGGGCTGGGGATATAGCTCAGTTGGTAGAGTGCTTGCCTGTCAAGCACAAGGCCCTGGGTTCAATCCCCAGCACCAGGGAGTAGGGAGTCAATGGATATTTTAGATTAAGTTAGATAAGCCTCTGAGGAAACAACATTTACATTGAGATCTGAAGAATGAGAAAGGGAGGATATGTAAAGAGGTAGGGATAGAACATGCCAGCCATAAGGAACAGCAGATGCAAAAGCTCTGAGGCCAAAGACAGTTTGGAGTGTCCAAGGAACCAAAAAGAGGCCAGTACACTGTGATAGGGTCCTAGCTCAATTTCTGACACATTGCAGTTGCTCAATAAGTAATTGTTGAATGAATAATAAGGCAACAGAATAACGTGAGGTTAGAAAGAAAGGTATATGGACCAGAACATAAAGGTCCTTTTAGGACATAATCATGAGTTCTGACTTAATTCTAAGCGCACTAGAAAGCCATCCAAAGGATTATATTTTTTAAAAGGATTTCTCTACTATGTGAAAAATGAGTTTCAAGAGTGACAGCAAAGATATCAGGAAACTATTTCAGAAGCTAAGTAAAATGGTTGCTTAGCAATGAAGAAGAGTGGGTAGATTAGAGGTATATTTTTAGATAAAACCTATGGAACTTATTTATGAGTAGGATGTAGGCATATAGAAATGAGAAGAATCAAGGTTGACTAATAGGTTTTTGTGTGAGGAAATGGATAGAGAGAAGAAGCCTTTACGAATTGGGGAAACTAGGGAAGGAATAGGCTCCCTCTCTTGAATTGCCTACTAGATATTGCAATGGACATGTCAAATAGACATCTGGAGTTCATTGGAAAGGTAAGATAGATGAATTTGAGTCAACAGCATTTGCATGACATTCAGAGCCATGGAACTGGGTGAAACACAGAAAAGAGGAGAATAAATAAGGTCAAAACCAAGCACAGAAACACACCGACATTTAAAGATTAGTTAAGAGAGAATGCTAGTTGGAAGGCTTTTAGAAGACTAGTTAGGAGTCAATGATTAATGAGAACAGAAAAATGAGCTTCAAGAAAGAGGAAGTGACCACTTGTTTTGAATGACATTCAGGGGTTAACATGAGAGCAGATGAGAGGTTAAGAAATGTACTAAAGCCAGGCGCAGTGACTAGGCCGGGCGCAGTGGTGCTCGCCTGTAATCCCAGTGGCTTGGGAGGCTGAGGCAGGAGAATCACAAGTTCAAAGCCAGCCTCAGCAAATTAGCGAGGCCCTAAGCAACTCAGTGAGACCCTGTCTCTAAATAAAATACAAAATAGGGCTGGGGATGTGGCTCAGTGGTGAAGTGGCCCTGGGTTCAATCCCCGGTACAAAAAAAAAGAGAAATGTACTAAGTTTGTCAAGAATGAGATTATGTCTGGTCAAGTACCATGCTTTTGCACATTTCAGGATAGAGTGAAGGGGTTTTACTTTTTTTTTTTTTAATTCACACCAAAGCCACATAAACCTGTTAGAAATTTCTTTCCATATGATATGGTTTGAGTTTGCTCCTCAAAGATTCATAGCTGGGTCCTCAGTGTGGCAGTGTTGAGGTGATAGAACCTGGTAAAAAGTGACTAGGTCATTGGGGCCCACCTTCAGAAATGATTATGTTCTTGAGGGACCTAGGTTAGTTCCTATGAGGATGAGTTATTAAAAAAAAAAAGAGAGAAGGAAAAAAAGAAAGAAAGGAAGAAAGGAAGGAAGAAAGAAAGAGAGAGAGAGAGAGAGAGAGAGAGAGAGAGAGAGAGAAAGGAAGGAAGGAAGGAAGGAAGGAAGGAAGGAAGGAAGGAAGGAAG
>JAJEJO010001793.1:655798-683455 GCA_020662805.1 Glaucomys volans
TTTTTTTTTTTTTTTTTTTTTTTTTTGGTACTGGGGATTAAACCCAGGGGCACTCCACCACTGAGCCACATCCCCAGCCCTATTTTGTATTTTATTTAGAGACAGGGTCTCACTGAGTTGCTTAGGGCCTCGCTAAGTTGCTGAGGCTGGCTTTGAACTCACGATCCTCCTGCCTCAGCCTCCCAAGTGCTGGGATTACAGGCGTGCGCCACCGCGCCCAGCTTCCTTTTAATCTTAATTGAAAATTAATTCATAATGTAATAACTTAAACTGTAAAACTCTTAGAGAAAATGTATGGATAAAAATTCTTGTCATGGTGGTGGTGCTGGGGATCAAACCAAGGTCCTTGAACAAGGCAAGCTAGGCAAGCATTCTACTATTGAGCTACATTCCCAACCGTAAGGTAAATCTTTATGACCTTGAACTAGACAAAGACTTCTTAGGTATGACAACAAAAGAATAACCAAAAAAAAAAAAAAAAAAAAAAGAAAAAAAGAAAAAAGGACCAAGTGGATAGACTGGACTTTAATAACTAAAAACTTTTGTGTCTCAAAGGGTATCATTGAAAAGCTAAAAAAGACAAATCACAGACAAGAAGAAAATATTTGTAAATGCCATGTCTAATAATAGACTTGGAACTGGAATATTTAAAGAACTCTTACAGCTCAATAGCAAATAAGCAAACCACCCAATTTTTAAAGGGTCAAAGGACTTGAAAAGATATTTCTGCCAAGAAGATATGCAAGTGGCCAATACTCATGCAAGAAGATACTCAACATCATTAGTCATTAAGGAAAGGCAACTCAATACCATGCAGATGAACATTGAAGACATTGTGTTAAATACTCCAGTCAAAAAAAAGAAAAACCCAAATACTCTTCAATTCCACTTACACGAATTACTTAAAATCATAGAGATAGAAGATAGGATGGTCAGGCATTGCAGCATGCACCTGTAGTCCCATCTACTCAGAAGGCTGAGAGGCAGGAGGATCACTTAAGGTGAAGAGTTCAAGGATAGTCTGGCAACATAGTGGGATCCCATCGCTTAAAAAATGAAAGAAGTAAGATGGTGGTTGTAAAGGGCTGGGGGAGTTAAGCAGGGCAATGGAGAGTTACTGTGTAATGGGCATGAGTTTCAGATGAGACAGATGGCAGTGATGGTTGCAAAACATTATGAATATTTAAACACCACTGAACTATACATTTAAAAATGGATAATATGATAAATTCTTATGTGTAGTTCCCCACAATAAAAAAGGACGGGAAAAATTCCACAATGAGATATCACCTCACACCACTGAAATGGCTATAAATGCTACTACTACTTCTACTACTAGATAATAAAAAGTGTTGGCAATATGTGGAGAAATTGGAATTCTCATACATTTCTGAGGGGGATGCAAAATGACCATATTGCTTTGGGAAACAGTTTGGCGCTTCCTCAAAATGTTAAACATAGACTTATCATATGACACAGAATTCCACTTCTAGAGATACATGAAAAGAAAAGAAAACATGTCTACACAAAAGCTTGTACATGAATGTTCATAGTATTCATAATAGCCAAAAAGTGAAAACGGTTCAAATTTCCATCAACCGATGAATAGATTAAAAAATGTGTCCATACGATAGAACATTACTTGACAACTAAAAGGAATGAAATACTGGTTCATACTACAACGTGAATGAGCTGTGAAAACATTATGAAAGAGGACAGATACAAAAGACCACATAGGTATGATTTAATTTATATGCGATGCCCATTACAGGCGAATTTATAAAAACAGAAGTAGATTATTCATTGTTTATGGCTAGAAGGTTGGGGGAAGATAGGAAGTGATATTAATGGGTCCAGGGTTTCTTTTTTGAAGTAATGACAATGTTCTAAAAGTCGATTGCACAAATGGTTGTTCAGTTCTGTGAATGTGATAAAAATCATTGAAGTGTACACATGAATACAGTTATGAAAACCAAACAACATCAAAAGCAACAGGAGGGCTGGGATTGTGGCTCAGTGGTAGAGGGCTTGCCTAGCATGTGTGAGGCACTGGGTTCGATTCTCAGCACCACATATAAATAGATGAATAAAATAAAGGTCCATCAACATCTAAAAAAAATTTAAAAAGCAATAGGAAAGAAATAATGCCCCCTAAATCTTCAAATTTGGTGAAAAGTATAATTTCTAGATTCATGAGGCTCAACAAAACCCAAGCAGGACAATCCCAAAGAAAATTACACCAAGATGCACCATCATGCTGGGTGTGGTGGCGCACGCCTATGATCCCAGCACTTGGGAGGCTGAGGCAGGAGGATCGCAAGTTCAAAGCCAGCTCAGCAACTTAGTGAGACCCTGTTTCTAAATAAAAATACAAAATAGGGCTGGGGATGTGGCTCAGTGGTGGAGTGCCCTTGGGTTCAATCCCCAGTACCAAAAAAAAAAAAAAAAGCACCATCATAAAATTGCAAACAGCCAATTGATTATAAGAATATCTTAAAAGCAACCAGACATTTTATGTACAAGGAAAGATAAGAAGTATCATAGACTTAGGACTGGGGATGTGACTTAGTGGTAAAGTGCTTGCCTAGCATACAGGAGGTCCTGGGTTTGATCCCCAGCACTGCAAAAATAAAAATAAAAACAAAAACAACACAAAAATAACACATTTTTGTTAAAAGCAATGTGAGCCAAAAGACAATGGAATATCTTTCAAGTTCTAAAACCTACAAACAAAAAAACCCCATTAACTTAGAATTATATATCCAGGGAAACAATTCTTTAAAAAACAAAGGCAAAACAAATATTGTTCTCAGATAAATAAAACCTGAGAGAATTTGTTCCTGGAAGACTTGCACTATAAAAGATTAAAGCACGTTTTCCACACTGAAGAAAAAAATGGTAATAGAATCTTTCATCTACACAAGGGAATGGAATGTTGAAAATGCAGATGTAGAGCAAATATAAAAGACTTCATATTTTCTTAAACAGGTAATTGTTGAATTGTAACTGTTGTAATTGTTGAAAGTGAAAATAACCATTTATCATGGAGTTTGATATATGTAATGACAATATACAATAAGGTACATTTAATGACAGTACGATATATATAATACAATGTACATAACAATAGCACCCGTGCCACAGGTGGAAAAAATGACAGTATACTATTATTAAGTTTCTATATATGAAGTGGTATCATATTATTTGAAGGCAGACTGTGCTTATTTAGATATGATTGTTTTAAATTAAAAGTAAAATTATAGAAAATATATAATGTAAGCACAAAACAAAGAAGGCTGTAGTGACTATATTAATATAAGACAAAGTAGACTTTAGAACAAGAAACAGGAAATAAGGAAAATCTTTAGTGATAAAAAGTGCCAATCCATCAAGTAGACATAGCAATTCTCAATGTTTATGCTCCTAATAACAGAATTTCAAACTGAATGAAAAATTGACAGAAGTAAAAGGAGAAATAGACAAATCCAAATTATAACAGATTTCAACACTCTCTCTTAGTAGCTGATAGAACAAACAGATGGTAAACCAGTAAGGATTAAAAAAAACTTGGTATAGCACAAGCAAGCATCTTGATCTATAATTTGCCATTATGCAACACTCAATCTCACAACAGGAATGGAAATGTTCACCAAAATAGCCCATATTTTGAGGTACAGAGCAAGTCACAAAAACTTTAAAGAACTAAAATTATAAAATGTTTGACCACAATGGAATGAAATTAGGAATAAAAAAGGTTATTATAATTTTTTATTTTATTTTTTGGTATCAGGGAGTGAATCCAGGGGTGCTTAACCACTAAGCCACATCCCCAGTCCTTTTCTTTGTATTTTGTTTTAAAACAGGGTCTCACTAAATTGCTTAGTGCCTAACTAAATTGCTGAGGTTGGCTTTTGAACCTATAATCCTCCTGCCTCAGCCTCCTGAGTTGCTAGGATTATAGGTGTGCCACAGTGCCCAGCAAAAACTGTTATCAGTAAACTCTCAAAAGGCTATCTTTAAAATCTCCAGTTGATTCTAAAATTTATAAGTAAGAGACTCAGAATACTAAAACAACATTTGTCACATATTTGGAAATTTTAAAATACAATTTTAAATAACCTGTGGGTCAAAGAAGAAATCACAAGGGAAACTAGGTAATACGTGAACTAAATGTAAATGAAAAGAAAACATTTTAAAATTTGTGGAATGTGGTGAAGTAGTGCTTAGAATGAAATTTATAGCTTTGAATGTTTACAGTAGAAAAGAAAAAGGAAAAAAAATGATTTAAGCATCTGTCTCAAGAAGCAAAAAGCACACTGTAGTGACACACACTTAAAATCCCAGTAACTCAGGATGCTGAGAGGGGGATTGCAAGTTTGAGGCCAGCCTGGGCAACAAGACAAGGACACTGTCTCAAAATAAAGTTAAAAAGGGTCGGAGGGGCTGAGGATATGGCTCAGTTGTTAGAGTGCTTGCCTTGCAAGTTCAAGGCCCTGGGTTCAATTCCCCAGCAAAAAAAAAAAGGGCTGGAAATGTAGGTTAGTGGTAAAGCACTACTGGGTTCAATACCCAGTACTGGGGGCCCAGGGGGAAGGGAGCAAGAAAAATAAATGCAATTTAAATTCAAAGTAAGTGAATTTTGAATTTACTTACAAATATTAATACAGCAAAAATTAATGAAATAGATAACTATTAGAGAAAAACTAAAAGCTGGTTCTTTGAATATATAAATAAAATCAATAAACTTCTAGCTAGGCTGATTAAGAAAAGAAAAGGAGCCACAAATTAACAATATTAGGAATGAAAAAGATATCTCCATAGTTAAAAGGATAATAAGGGCATGCTGTGAAGAACTCTATGCCAATAAGGTTGACAGCTCAGACAAATTTCTTGAAAATCAGGAAATACTTCCCAATTCATCTCAGTAGGCCAGCATTATCCTTTTCCCAGCAGTATTACAAAAACAGGAAATGAAGAATAATATCCCCCATTAACACAGAACCACAAATTGCCAAAACTGCCTTAGGAAGAGATAGAAAATCTGATTAGTTCTGTATATACACATTTCACAAATAGAAGACTTTTCAAGATCAAATTACATCATTGATGTACTATCACACATTTAAAGAAATGATAACAATCCTACACAAACTCTTTCAGAAAAGAGAAAATCAGGAAATACTTCCCAATTCATCTTAGTAGGCCAGCATTATCCTTTTCCCAGCAGTATTACAAAAACAGGAAATGAAGAATAATATCCCCCATTAACACAGAACCACAAAGTCTCTAACAAAATATTGGCAAATTAAGTTCAGCAATATATGAAAAGGTAACACATAATGACCAAGTGATATTTATCTTAGAAATGCAAGATTGGTTTGACCTTCAGAAAGCATTATTCACCAAAAAGAGTAGGAGAGATATTATGATTATCTCAACAGATTTATAAAATGCATTATAAAAATTCCAGTACTTATTTACTCAGTGAATTAAACATAGAAAGGAATATAACCTAATAATAGATATTTATGCAAACATTATACTTCATGATGAAAGCATTCCTCATTGAAATATTAGGCTTTTCTCCTAAGCAAGAATGTTTGTTCTACTATATTTATCAAACTTTACACTAGAAGTTTTAGCCAGTGCAATAAGATAAGAAAGTGAAGCAAATGACATTCAGCTTGAAGGGGAAGAAATAAAATTGTATTTATTTGAAATCCACATGACTGCGTATGTATAAAATCATTATAACCTATGGAACCAATTTAGCAATGGCATAGGATTAATGTCCAGGTTGATTGTAACATCAACCGTATTTCCATATAATAGTAATGAATAATGGAGACTGAGGAGATAGCTCAGTTGGTAGAGTGCTTGCAAGGCCCTGGGTTCAATCCCCAGCACCACACACATACACACACAAAAGTAATTAATAATGGAAATGAGATTATTTAAAAAATACCATCAAGAAACCTAAAGTACTTAGGGACACATGTAATAATAATATATATATAAGAGTTGTAGAAGTAAAACAAAATACTTTGAGAAAAATAAACAGAGATACCATTTTCATGGATTGGAAAACTGTATTCTCAAGGTACTAATTCCAAATTGATCTATACAGTCAAAATAATACCCATTAAAATTTTATATTTTTATTTTATGAATTAACTGATTCTAAAATGTATAAGCAAGGGACCTAGAATACTAAAACAACATTGGTAAAAAGAATAAAGTTGGAGAACTTACCCTTCCTAATTTCACAACTTTGAAGTTATAATAACTAAGACAATATGGTCTTGACATAGGATGGATATAAGGATCAGGGAAACAAACAGAGTTTGTAAATAAACCCACACATATACAGTCAATTGGTTTTTGACAAATGTTTCAAGATAATTCAATGGAGAAAGGATGATCTTTTCAACAAATACTGGTGGAACAATTGGATAACCAAATAGAAAAAAATAAAACCTAGTCAAGTGGGGAGGGGAGTTGTAGTCACACTGCCTTGCAGTGTTCCAGGGTGTTTTAGACCTTGCCTGTAATGGTAGGAAGAGAGAATGACCCTGCTGTGCTGCATTCAGGGCTGTGGTCAGCACTTCAATCCTGAGACCAATTCCAAATGGTTGTTCTTGCTGATTTTTACAAAAGGTAGTCATAATAGTGAGCAGCCAACTGAGTCAGTCAAGACTACTGAGAAGAAAGAACTATCTGAATTGAAATCTCAACTTTAGGAGCACATCATTCAAGCCCCTAACCCAGTGGAAATGATGAAAATGCCAAACCCAGATGAACCAATGAAAATTTTGGAATTAAAAATATCTGCCTCCCTAAAACAAGCACTTGCTAAGCTGTTATCTGGGACTGAAGAAGCTAAGAAAGATGACAGTGATGAAATAAAGATTGGGACCTCCAATAAAAATGGAGAGTATTCAAAGACATATCAGGGTCTACAGAGTCTAGAAAAAGTCTGAATATATCATTTTGGAGTACCTATTGTCCAAGAGGGGATGAAAAATTGGAGCTATTATAGAAGGAAAACCTGTGATGTTAATACATTCTCAGTCCAAGAAAGCTGTCCAACAGAGGACTAAACATGTGGACTAAAAAGAAGGCTGGAAAAACATTTGTTTCTTGTAGACAAGACTGGCAACATACTGAGGGCGAAGTCACCCTTTCAGTATATGCTAAAAATTCACTTTCAGAACTTAAGTCATGTAGAAGCAGATAGTACATTGTAAAATGTACAAATCATATTTAAAGGAGAGAAGGAATTTCATCAAAATGTGAAATTATGGGGAGTGATGGACATATAAAGCAAAGCTAGATACTATGTGTGCAACAAAAATTGAGATCACCATGAGTAAAGTTGAACCTATGCAGTGGGCAAGCACTGAACTGCCTACAACCCAAAAGCAAGAAAAACCAAAAAAAAAAAAAAAATATATTACAATTGAATGGGAGTGGGGGTGGGGGTGGGTCTATTGCCTGTTTCAGAATTCTCAATGTGTGATGAAGTAATAGCTTAATGTTGTTGCTGAATCAGGAATTTCAGGGTCATAATGGGTTTTTGTTTTTAAAAGTCAAAGTCAACTTATCTTTTGGTGTTTCCATCTTCCTTCTGTACTCCAATAGATTGATTATTCTTACCTACTTACTGGTAGAACCACAGTTGGCTCCCTTACGTGAAAAAGCTGGAAAATAGCTCATAAACATGATTGTAGCATTTCTTTATATAATATTATTATGTTAAAGAAATAATAAGGATATACTTCTCTTACCCCATAGTTAGTAAAGCAAGATGAAAATGTCAAATTTTAATCAGTTTTTTTGTTTTGTTTTTTTGTGTGTTGATGGGGATTGAACCTAGGGCCTTGTGCATGTGAGGCAGGCACTCTACCAACTGAGCTATATCCACAGCCCTTTAATCAGTTTTTATGAACTTTTATTCCTATAATATTTAAAAATCTTTAAGGAAGAAATGAAGCTCTGCATCGTGTGTGTGTGTTCTGTTTTCTTAAACTATGTGGGATGTTTACTTTCTCCAGGAGGATTCATTCTAAGATAGCACAGTAGGTAAAGGAGACTATGTGCATTGACTAACAAATTAGAATTTGCTTATAGTTAACTTAATTCTAAAATTACATCCTTACCTATATTTGTGAAGAAGTATGATTTAAGAGTATAGGAAACAAGACTACTAATAGAGGTATCAATTTGGTTAAAATTCATCTTTTTTTTTTTGGAACCAGGGATTGAACTTGGGGACACTTGGCCACTGAGCCACATCCCCAGCCCTATTTTGTATTTTTATTTAGAGACAGGGTCTCACTGAGTTGCTTAGGGCCTCGCTAAGTTGCTGAGGCTGGCTTTGAACTCATGATCCTCCAGACTCAGCCTCCCAAGTCACTTGGATTACAGGCGTGCACCACCACGCCCGGCTAAAATTCATCTTTTTATAAGACTAGGCAATAACATTAAAAATCTTTTTTCCTGATTATTTGAAGGTCTTTATATGGTATTACGATTGAATGGTACCAGATTTATAGTCTAAGCCCTCTTAAAACCTTTAATTATGTATAAAATGAAATCATATATATCTGACCTAATTGATGAAAAGATATCTGTAAAATTGTAAGCTTAAAGGGTTGTGGAAATACATTAGGGTATGAGAAAACTAAATATATAAACTTTGCTTTATGGCAACTATGTATTACCTGTTAAATAAAATAGTATCAGAGGGTTTTTTTTTAAGACTTTCATGTAGAGCTTGACAATTTTAGTGACACAATGTTGACTATATATTGTACTTTATTTGTATTAAATATAGGTAGCATATGATCCCATTGTTTATGCTCACTGGACCCATTAGTGGATAGTTTTTTGAGGTAGTACAGAGCTCAAGAAGAAAATTGAGAAATACCATGAAGTCCAAACTCTGGCAGAACTTATAAATTTGGTTATTAATTAGACTTAAATAGATTAGAAATGAAAGTAAAAGGGATTTATTTCTCAAACCCGTTGAGTGTATTCTCAGTATTAATAGAATTCTCATGAAGAAAAATTTGCAGAAGTACTATTTTAGTTCATTAAGGGTTTGTGTGTGTGTGTGTGTGTGTGTGTGTGTATGATTCTACTACTATGGGCAAATAATTATTGGATGTATTGATTATAATAAAATCTAACTTTGTCACAGTTACAATGACAAAAAGTCTGGCAACCAAGCTTTGTTGATATTAAAATAACATGGCAAGAAATTTTGGGCAATAACAAATCTTATCCATAAACAGTATGTGGCTAGTACTGAGAAAAGGTATTTATAAAGCTTTTACAGCCATCTTTCCAGAATTAGAAGCCTGGGTTCATTTAGAGACATGGACTCTTGTTATTTGGAGAAAGAAGTTGATACTTAATTTGATTCAAAGTAATGATTATTATACCTTTTGTAATGCCTCCTTCTTGAGGCTCTTTTCTCCTGAACAAAGCTTAATTTGTTACGATTGAAATGTTATTTGAAGTAGGTGAAATATTCTAACCTCAAACTCAGTTACAAAGCACTGATTTTTTTTTTCTTTTTTGATACAACTATATGTAATCTTGTTACATTAGTAACTCTTACTTTATTATTTCTAAGAACCTCTCAATGTATTTCCCAGGTAAAAATTTAAGTGATATTTATTTTAGACTCGTATTATAAAGGGACACAATTATAGTCAGGTAGAGTATGTTAAAAATAATAATTAAAAAAAGCTTATTCACTTTAAAAAAGAAATAAAAAATAAAACCTCATCCTTTACACCAAACACAAAAATTTACTCAAAATGGATCATATCTAAATTTAGCTGATAAAATATAAACTTCTAGAAAAAAATGGATTGGAGAAAGATTTAAAATATTTAAAAAGTATGATCCATAATAACTGATAGATTGGACTTCATGAAAATTTTTCTCTGAAAAGTTTTTCTCTTTGAAAGACATCATTAATGAAGTGGTAAACCACAGACTGAAAGTATTAGAAATAAATATAGCTAACAATTTGTGTCTAGTATACATGAGCTCCTAGAATTCTATAGCCAGAAGACTGCTAATGTGTTTTAAATGGACCAAAATTTTCAACAGTGACTTTATAAAAATATATATATCAGTGATCAATAAACACAAGAAAAATGCTCAGTATAATTATTCTTCAGTAAAATATGCAGTAAAATAAAAATGTGGTACCACTACACACCCACTAAAATGGCTAATATTAAAGAAGCCAACAATATCAATTGTTAATGAGGAGGTGGAACAACTGAAACTCTACTGCTGAGGAATATGTGAACTGGTACAACAACATCATTGGAAAACGTTTGATATTTCTTGTAAAGGTAAACATGGACTTACCATTTGACCCACCAGGCATTTAAACACTTAGGCATTTAAACACTCAAGTGGAATTCAAACCTGTATCCATACATATACCTATAGCAAACCAGTATAGTAACTGAATTCGCAATATTGGAAACAAACAAATTTCCTTCAAATGGGGACTAGATTAACTGTATTCCACAGTTAATGGAATAGTACTCTGCAATAGAAGGACAAACTAGCCAGGTGTGGTGGTGCATGCCTATAATCCCGGTAGCTTGGGAGGCTGAGGCAGGAGGATTGCAAGTTCAAAGCCAGCTTCAGCAACGTAGCAAGGCCTTAAGCAACTCAGTGAGACCTTGTCTCTAAGTAAAATACAAAATTGGGCTGGGGATGTGGCTCATGGTGGAGTGCCCCTGGTTTCAATCCCCAGTACCAAAAGAAAGAAAGAAAGGGACAAACTAGTGATGCACACGATGAATTTTTTTTAAAAAAGACAACTCTAAAAACATAAGAAGTTAAATAAGCCAGATACAGAAAGAGTACATACTATATTCTATTTATACTGAACTCTTTTTATTAAATACTGTGATATGCAAAACTTACATATTTTATGTACCATTTTTTTTTAAACTTTTTTCTTTTTTGTGGTGCTGTGGATCAAACCCAGGGCCTCATACATGCCAGGAAGACACTCTACCACTGAGCCACATCCCCAGCTCTCACACTAAACTTTTGAAAACTAAAAGCAAATGTATACAGTAACACGTAGGAAGTCAATGGTTGCTTAGTCAAGGGAATGGGGAAGAAGCTGACTGGAAAAGACCATGAGTGAATATTTAGGGATGATTGAAATGTTCTGTATCTTGATTATAGTGATTATTACATGAATGTAAGTGTTTGGTCATTTAAATAGATGAGTTTATTGCATGTAAATGATAACTCAATAGTTGATTTTAAAATAAAATTTTAAAAATATCAGAACCAAACAATACAAATTTCCAGAGTGAAACTCTCTCCCCAAATGCCCCGCACATTGGATGAAAACTGACCCTCACAAAGGTTCATCCTTAAAATTTGGGGGGACACCAGGAGGAAGGAGGAAGAATACCCTAGACTTATGCAGAGAAAAAGAGGATCATAATACCAAGAATCAAAACTCAAAATGGATTAGCGTTGTCAGATTTTTCAATATGGAAGATAATAGAACAATGCCTTCAAAAATTTGAGGGAAAAATATTCTCAACCTAAAGTTATATACTCATTAAATTTTCAATCAACTATTAAGTATTAAGCATGCAAGTTCTCAAAAAAATTTACATCTCACATGCCCTTTCTAAGGCAGCTCTTGGAAAATGTATTCTACCTAAAGAGGAGAGTTAATTAGGAAAAGGGAAGGCATGTATCTAGGAAACAGGATAAAAGTCTAAGGAAATTCCCAGAAGGAGGTTGAAGAGAAGTCCTAGGACAGCAGCTGTATATTAGGCTACAGGGCAACCAGCCCCTGCCTTAGCAGGCTGAACTGGTAACAAGCACAGGGAAAACTAAACAAATAATTAAGCATTTTTTAATTGTACAGAAAAGAAGTAATCATGATGTAGCATGTAATTTAGCTGGGAACAATATTTAGCTGTAAAGTTGTGAGCTTTAGAGTACAGTTAGTGAATATTAGTTCTATAGTATTGTCACAGAGTATTAGTTTACTTTTCTATTGATATATAATTCTATTGACACAATGAAACAAAGGAAGTGTAGTAGAGATTGCAGGTGGTACTTATGACTATTAAATCATTATCTTCCATAGTAGGAATTCAGTAGATAAATACGTAAGATTTAAAACCAAGAAATAGCTGTTGTTATTTAGCAACAAGGAGGTAAATTTGTGTAATAACTGCTGCAGTTGGAAGTTGTTTTGTCATAAGCCCTAAGGTACTCTTAAGTTTTATTGGAAACATTATAGACTTATTTGACATTTTTAAAAACCATGTTGAGTGCAACTTTATTTATTTATTTATTTATTTATTTTACTTTTTATTTTTGGCAGTGCTGAGGATCAAATCCAGGGCCTTGAACATGCTAGGCACTCTGTCACTGACCTATACCTCCATCCCATACTACTACAGTTTTTTAAATACCTAATTTAAAAAAGAGTGAGTAGTTGGTAAAGAAACCTGGTTAATATGATTCTGATATGTTATATTGTATCACCTATCAGGCTGGAAGTGCAAAGAATTTTGATTTATTGACTTCAGGATTAATACATGTGCTGCCCAGTACCTGGCATATAGTAGGCATCTACTACATGTTTATAGAATGAATGAATAAGGTAACTCGACTATCTAGGGAAAAAATACAAACCATTCTGTAAGTTCAAGTGGTGGATATGCCCAGAGTTGCTTTTTCCTCTTATAGAAGATATTCAGGGATTGAGTATAAAATTCCAAAGTCTTTTACTTCCAGCATGAGAACACAAACAATTAAAAATGCCTAGGCACAGCCTATTAGAAATCTGAGTATAGACACTGCCCAGAACACATCAGAAATGTGCTTTTGTGGTTCATTTTAAGTCATCCTCTGAAGGCTTAATCAAAGGACAAACTGTTGAAACCCAGCATCAGAATAGTTAACTTGTTTCTTTGTATATATTCTGAGATCAATATCTCTATTTGAGGACTTTAAATTTTCCTTTTTTTTTTTTTTTTTTTTGGTTCATTTAAGTTGACCCAAATCCACTTGGCATCAAACCCTGTAACATGAGGGAGAAATTCTCATGCATACATAAGGTCACTGACATCCATCTTAAAAGGTGTCAGCAACGGACAGCTTTGTGCCATGGGGAAAAAAACTGGACATCATTAGAGAATCCTAACAAAACCACTATAATTACCTAAGGGTTTTAGCACTTAGAGCAGCTGCTTTTACATGGACATCAGTAGGCTTCTCAAATACACCAATAGAAAAGATATGAAATAGGACTGGGGGTGTAGTGGTATAGGGGTAGGGATGTAGTGATATAGGGGTAGAGTGCTTGCCTAACATGCAAAAGGCCCTGCATTTTATCCCCAACACCACACACACACACACACACACACACACACACACACATATAAAACTGTCATTCTGTAAAGTGCCTGCCTCACAAGCACAAAGCCCTGGGTTCAGTCCCCAGCACCGCAAAAAAAAAAAAAACTGTCATTCTTACATAGGAAAGTATAACATTAAAATCATTGCTTTTGTGAAAACTTCACTACCATCTCTAAAATAAAACTTCAAAATTTAAAGTCATTATTCAAATATACAAAAAAGCTACCTTAGTAATTCTCATTTTATTAAATATTTTTTGAGAAGTCTTTTTTAATTTGGTTTAGTTTTGTTGTGTGTGCTTGTTTATTAAATGTTATAATAGATTATCCAGCACTAAGAAAAATCCTATTAGTCAATTTTATACATGGATTTTTGTGAGGTCATATACTAAAATGTTAAGTGATTTGTATTTACAATGTCTTTTGGCATGAAAAATTCATTTTTAAGTGTGTTGGCTTTAAGAAAAAATTTAAAAATAAAGGTCTCTTAGAATGATTAAATAACTGAATCTTCCAGTCAGATTCTGGCTTAAGTAGTGAAAAAGAAAAGATAGTTCCAAAAATTTTAAAGGAACACATGTAGTAAGGAAAAAGTACTATCAAACAATTGAAGTCATTGAGCCCCATAGAAATAAAAGAAAAAGAGAATTGGGTCACTAGGAAATCGCCAGCCTCCAATGATGACCATACCCTAGCTAATTCAGTGCCAAGAACCACAGGGAAATACCTGCATTAGTAGCCAGGCACAGAAGATAGACCTGTAAGGTGGCCAAATGATTTCTGTCCCTTCTTATTGGGATTTCATTTCCTTCCCTCTTCTCATTCTCTAGACCTACAGCTGTCAGGGATACCTTACTCTATGATCCTCTAACCCTACACTCATCTCTCCAAAGCTGATGCTAGTCTAAAGCTGGTCCAGAGCAGGGACTTCTAGAAGTATATAGAAAGGGAGCAGGTGTGTGGAGAAGGAAATAGAAGAAAAGATAAATTCAGTTTCCCCCTTTTTTCATGTCTGCAGCCCTTCTAACTAACAGATTCTTCAAAAAGAGTATCATCTATTTTCTGCCTTTTAACTCCTGTTCTGATTCTAACATCAGACCCTCTGTTCTTCTATCCATTAGTCTCTTCTTATCCATTCATTGAAAATAACCACTTCATGGCAGCACTTGCTAGACAATGGGGAAAATGATAGTAAGCAGAAAACAGATAAAATCCCTGGCCCTGAGGAACTCTCAGCATTAAGAAGAAAAACATTAACCTTTTAATTGCCTGAAAAACAAAAGTAAAATTGCTTGAGTACCATAAAGAGAAATAGGTGGCTCTGAAAACCTGTAATGGGTATTTGCCCTAATTATGGAGGTCCCTGAAGGCTTCCCTGAGAAGGGATACCTGAGCTGGCTCTATGGGGGAGAGAAGTCTACAGGCAAAAAAAAAAAAAAAAGCATGCACAAAGACTCTGAAGAAGGTGGAAGCATGGTAAATATGAGGAATGAGAAGCTGAGAGTGAAGACTGCACTACTTACAAAGGCTTGTGGGTAGATAGTTGCATAGGTCTTTATCCTAAGAATAGGGAAGTCACTTCAAGTGTTTTAAACCCATGGGTAAAGTAATTAGAGATTAGCATTTTGAAAAGATCTTTATAGTTACAATGTAAAGAACAGATGAAGCGAGAGATGGTAGAAACCTTAATGGGGTGGGGGTGGAAAGAGACTGGAGAGCTGTTTAGGGAGTGAAGTGAATAAGAGTTGGCTGTGAGTTGGATATACGGAATGTGGAAAAGGAGGTCAAGAATGATTCCTGGGCTTTGGCTTTGTACAATGGGAAATAGAGAACGCAAGAGTCAGGTTTGGAAGACATGGAGAAGACCATGAGGTTTTTAATTTTATTTTTTGTTGTTTTCAATTATACATGACAGTAGAATGAAAAAAATGAGTTTTGGTCATGTGCAATTTGGGATGCTTCTGAAACATTTCAGAGGAAATATCAGGTAGACAATTGGATGTATGGGAATGCAGCTCAGAGGATAGATCAAAGTGGAAGTCTTTAGTATATGGGTTTAATGATCAATGGAAATGCCATCATGGATGAATTACAGCATGCGTGTGGCACTCTTTTCTGTAAAGGGTCTAAGTATAAGTGAGGAAGTTGGTCTAAGTATAAGTGAAGAAGCTTTTTTTTAGCTGGGATTTTATATTCTGCTGTGGTCCAACAAATGGAAACCAACACATTTGAAAGGAATAAATGTAGATTATAGAAAAGGAAGCAAGTGAATTGGTCACTGAAGGTCTGTCACAGGGCATACCTGCTCCTGTTCCTTATTGGGAGCTCCAGTGCTCTGGAAAATGCTGATGCCTTATGGAGAGATTCTATAGCATTGTCATTGAACAGATGTTCTTCAATCTTTTTCTCAATTAAATAGGTTGTTCCCATGGGCTGACCCAGGCAATAGTCTATCAGATATAGCATTGTCTTTTATGTGACCTGTTCTCAGTTCTCAAAAGCAACTTTTAGAAAACAACCTTTTCACATATTGGTGATGTCTGTGGTCAGAGGCTTATTACACATGGATCAGATGTTCATGAAGGATCCATCAAGACTGAAGAAATGTAAAACCACAAATCCATGAAGGAGGTGATCCACAGGGTAAGATTCTCCACAGAATTCAGAAAGAGAAAATCCACCATTGGTTAAGTCTGACTCCATGATAAGGTTAGCAATGTCTCTTCAGTGGTGCTAGTTAGTGTGTGGGAATGTTCAATGGTTGAGAAAGTGAAGGCAGTGGCCTAGACTCTTATAACTCCAAATGGAGTCCTAGGACCAGCAGCAGCAGCAATGCAGAATCTCAGCTTCTGTTCCAAACCTAAAAAATAAGAACCTGCATTTGAACAAGATTCCTTGGTGATTCTTAAGCACATGAACATTTGAGAAATATTGGTCAAGTTTGGCAGTGGTAAGAACTTGGATAAAAGCCAGAGAAGAAGAAAAAAAGCCAGAGAAGGAAGATTAGAAATGGAAATACAGAAAGAAAAAAATCCCAAGAGAAAGAGGATCAAGAAAACTGACTAACATGGGGGGGAGCAATACTCTTTCTTTGTTAAGAAAAATGGGAAATGGGGATAGAAGAGGAAGCATGAGAGACTAAGCCAATAACTGAGAAAACTTTATGGACAGCTAACCAATTTCTCCCCCAGGAAAATTGATGGCAAGGTGAACCACTAAAGAGGAAACAGAGAAGTTTTAAGCTAAATAATATACAATTTAGAAACTCCTAGCTTAAATGTATTTTTGGTTAACATTTCTTTGCTTTTTTTTTTTTTACCTGTAACTTCTTTAAACAGGTATGCATCAATGTATAGAAATATTAATAATGGTGATTTACAGTAAGACTTTTGCATTTCAACAAGTAGCTTGATGAGTATAAGTTGAGTTTTGAACTTCATTAGGGTCAACATTAAATATTAGGGTCAACCAAATATCAGTTTGCAAAAATGTATAAACACTTGAAAAAATAATATTTACCTACAGCTTTTATGTCTAAAAAGTTTGCTAACTCAATAAAATGATCTGAAAAATTCATCTCACAGATTCATTAGCGATTTATTTAATTGAGTTTTTGATGACCATTTATCATGAGGTATAGAATCTTCAGAATGAATGGGGGAAATAAAAAACTTGACATACTTGCCTTTTATATAAAGTAAATATTTGATTTATAGGACACAAATGAACCAACTACTATGGCCTGTCATGTTTTCTTAGTTTCTAATTTATTCAACCTCTGCTCATTATTGATCCTGACAGCAGAGTGGCCCAAAGATAAATTTATTCATTCTACAGTTTAGTCAGGAACAAGCCCAAAATTATAGATTTTCCCAGGCAGATGATGACAGGCAGTCAGGGGGATGACAAATGGCTGTCTTTAGATTTAGTAAGGACACTTGGGCCAGACGTTTCCAATAAAGATTGAAGCATGCTGGTCAAATACAGGTTCATCAGCGGTCATCATTAATGGCGGAGAGAGCATTGCCATGCAGCAGACACCCGTACGGCAACTTAAGCACCAGCCCTGCAGAGGAAGTAGAATTGGCTCCTCAGTATTTTGCAGCACTCCTCTAAGTGATAGTATGACATGATCATTTATCAAACAGAGACTGTCCAGAAAAGTGTCTGCTTCCTTTAGTAACTTATTGAAGGGCAGGAAAGTGAAAGCATTTTATTAAAGACAGGAAGGCAATGAACAACCAGAGCGTATCCAAAGGGTAATCGTATTTCAGCACAAGATTAGTTTAGTCTTAAATAAACATACACTGGAGGGAGTATGTTGAGGGTCATTTATCAAGTGAGGAATAATTAGCAAAACTCTGAGCACTCCTTTTATCTGTATCAATTTAAAGTTCTCATACTATTATAACTTACTTTTTGGACGGTGGGCATCGTATTCAACACTGTAGAAAAATGCAATGTACCATCCCTTCCTCAAAGGTTTTTAAAGTAGGAGTAATACAGTGTAATTCTCTGTATTAAATGCTGTTGAATAAATGCTATGGAGAGGGTATAGTCTAGGGCCCAAGGCTGAGGGCTGAAGTTACAGTTTGTGAAGAGAGCTTTCTTAAAAGAAGTCAATTACTTGTTTGTCAGTGGGTCAGAAGTTTCTATTTCCTTACTTACAACTTTTTCTGTGTTGACCAAAATTAAGAGAAAGGGAATTCACTGAGGAGTAGCACGACAGGCAAAGAGAGAATGAACGTATTTCTGATTTACCTGCTTTGTTTCCAGCATTATATATGCCATGACAATTACTGCAATTATCCTACTTTATAAAGGAAGACATAGGCTTGCCTAAGGTCTCACAGTGAGCAACAGTGCCAGGGAATTTAGGATTGTCTGTTAAAAAATAAGTTCTATATTTTCACATAGATTATTTATTCGGATCCCTCAGGATCAAGCACAGACTTAAATTCTGGGTATATATCCAAAGACTATAAACTCATATCTACATTATGTTCATTGCAGCATTATTCACAATAACCAAGATAGGGAAACAACCTAAGTGCGTTATCTTGTTGGTGTAATTCATGATAGATTAAACATCTAATTTTTAAAAAATAAAAACCAGAACTTTTTGGCATATATAAGAACTACTCAAAGCATATTTCATTTTTTTAAATATTTTGTTTTAGTTGTAGGTGGACACAATATTTTTATTTTCTTTTTATGTGGTGCTGAGGATCAAACCCAGGGCCTCACGCATGCTAGGAAAGCACTCTACTACTATTTCACAACCTCAGCCCTATATTTCATTTCTATTAAATAGTAGTTAAGACAAAAAAATTGTTTTAAAAGGGCTGGGCCTGGTACCACATGCCTGTAATCCCAGTGACTCTGGAGGCTGAGACAGGAGGATTGGGAGTTCAAAGCCAGCCTCAGCAATGGCGAGGTGCTAAGCAACTCAGTGAGGCCCTGCCTCTAAATAAAATACAAAATAGGGCTGGGGATGTTGCTCAGTGGTCAACTGCCCCTGAGTTCAATCCCCAGTATCTAAAAGAAAAAAAAAAAAAGGCTGGGGATTGTGGCTTAGTGGTGGAGTGCTTGCCTAGCTGAATTTCTAAAAAAAAAATTGTTTAAAAAAGAGGAAGGGGAGAAGGCAAGATAATAAATGACAACTGTGGGGAAAGGAAGTGACAGTGGATGGGAAAAGAAATCCAATTAGAGAAGAAGAGGCACTAAAGAAGGCAGACTGTGAAAGTTGGCTCTTACGTGCCTTTAATCTGTTTTCCTCACATTCAGTGAGTTGTAGAACATGAAATAATAATATTCTTTTCTTGTAAGCTATTAAAAGCATGCAAATATTTATGACAGAAGGTAAAAAATTATACCCAGAGTATGATGCCAATTTAAAAAGAAGTACCTATGCTCAAAAAAGATTACAGGGCTGGGCATATGGTTTAGTTGGTAGAGTGCTTGCCTTGCAAACACAAGACCCTGGGTTCTAATCCCTAGCACTGAAAAGATATAAAAGTGATCTTTGAGTGATAAAAAGGAATTTTTTCTTTCCATTTTTCCCTTTGATAGCTTTTTCTAAATTCTTTATAAAACAAAAGGCATCAAAATATATTTCTTGAAATGTTAATGAACTGTTTACTCAGTACTCCCCAATTGCCTTAATCTGTAAACTTCTATAAATTCCACTAAGAATAGAGCCTCTTCTGCAGCACAGATGTTATCTGAGCTGCAGTTTGGATCCACTTAAGGGAGATGTGACCAAGAACAAGTGTGTGATTCAAGTCAGGATGTCACTTTTTTGCCTCTTCTTTAGTCCCTTCTACTACCAGTGTAGGTCATTTTATTTTAAAACTAGTTATTATGCATCATCTGAATACCTGGCACTGAACTAGAACTCTATGAAAAACAGTAATGCACATGCTAGAAGTACTGAAAATTATAAAATACTTATGGCTTGCTTTTTCTTCTCTAATTGTAGGATTTGGAGTTTTTACTGAACAAGCTGGTGAAGCTGTGGAAAATGGATCTAAATGGAAATCCTGTTTGTCTCAAACCAAAATACAGGGACAGACTAATATTGGTGTCCAAATCACTGGGTACGTGTTTTACATTAATATGATTTTCACAGAGAAAGACATCTGTTCAACTTTACAGTTAATTTATCTGCAAACTTTCAGAAATATAAATATGACATCTTAACCTATGAAATGGTCAGCTTAAAATTCGGTATTTTGAATAAAAGCAAAAGTTAAAATTGCTAAATAAAATATGAAAATATCTGCTGTTAGAAATAAAGCACCAGACTCTTTAAGGATAAAATGTAGCTGGTACCAACAAAAGTGGTTAGTTACAAATGTGTAAACTTGCTGACCTTTTGCTAAACTTTCATTGGCACAAATCCTCTGATGATCCCAAGAGACTCCTTAGCTCTTGGTTCTGTAGATAAAATTGATCAAGTCTTCATTGTGTGACATTTGCCAAATGGTACCTTAAACCTATAGAAGTGCCTTTCATTTGAAAGGGGAGCAGAATGATGAATTCCTTTATAAAATCCTTAAAAATAATAGCATTCCTGAATATGCATTATAATGGAGGAAATGGACAAAAGCAGTTGATCAATAGTGACCAAGTTACACAGTATCAGACAGGCAGTACTATCTCACTAAAAGCCTCATGAGAGGGTTTTCTATAACAGTAGGTCTGTGACATGATGTGCTTGAGTTTAAAAATTAGCTGCATGATAAAACCACTCTGAAGCTCATAGCTATAGTAAACTTTAATTAATCATAATGTTAATAGACTGATTAATCATAATAGTAATGCTGTGATTATCTGGAAGGAGGATGAAAGGAAATCAGAAAAATGCAAGGGCCATACAAGACTAGGGAACAGAGAACACATAGGGACAACAGTTGTACATAGTTGTTTTGAATTTTTGGAGGGGATTTGTTTATTTGTTTTTGTTTGTGTTTGTGTGTGTATGTGTGTGTATGCTGTGTGTGTGGTACTGGAGATTGAACCTAGGAGTCCTCCACTTCTGAGCTACATCTTTAGCCCTGCTCCCCCCCTTTTTTTGAGACAGGGTCTCACTAAGTTGCCCAGAATGACCTCAAACTTGGAATCCTACAACCTTAGTCATGTATAGTTTTTAAAAACTCTACAAATGATTCTGCTTTTAGTCCCATCCTCCCATTCCCTCCCTTTTCTGCTCACAACACCCAACACTGTATTAGTCCACTTTCATTGGCTTGCAGAGTAAAGTAAATACAATTAATGCTTAATGATTAAGAACCTTCCAACATTCATGAGACCATTTCTGGAAACATTTCTCATTATTTAATACCATTGGGGAAACTATAAAAGATGTAGAGATAGCTATATTGATTACCAAATAAAGAGGATTTATTCAAAGTTTGGGGGTTTTTTTGGATCTGGAGATTGAACCCAGGGGTATTCGACCACTGAGCCACATCCCCAGCCCTATTTTATATTTTATTTAGAGACAGGGTCTCACTGAGCTGCTTACTGCCTCGCTTTTGCTGAGGCTAGCTTTGAACTCACTATTCTCCTGCCTCAGCCTCCAGAGCTGCTGGGATTACAGGCATGCACCATCGTGCCTGGCTCAGTTTGTTTTGAATAAATCTTTTCTATGACATGTTGATGTTTACAAAACTAATACATATTTTTCTTGCAAAAATACATAGAAGAAAATAATTATTACTCATAATCCCATCATAACTCCACTGTTAACACTTTAGTATATGTCCTTCCAGGCTTTTTCTATGCACATATAAGAAATTCTCTTTGATTTCAGCTTATCTTATTCCCATATCTTTATTTTTACTAAGTGTAAAAAAAAAAAGAACCTGGTTTGATGTGTCCTAGTAAGAAAGACTTCTAGGCAGCCATTTTATTTTATAAGTTGCCCATTCTTCACCAAATGGAACAAGCCATGTATTTGGTTTACTTGTGATGAAGGGAAGCAAATTATATCCTGAAAGCAGCTCATTAAAATAAATCTCATAAGATCTTGTGTCCATTACCTAGTTTATGTACATAATAACCTCAAGTAAGATCATTTACTAAAAATGAGATGGAATCAAGTTAACTGAGGCACAATCCTCTAGTCACTGCTAGTTCTGACTGGGACATTAACATGAAGAAGAAATTAACCCAAGCACAGTGGTGCATACCTGTAAGACAGGAAGATCGTAAGTTCAATGCCAGCCTCAGCAACTTAGCAAGACCCTGTCTCAAAATAAAAAATAAAAAGGTTTGGAAATGGGCTAGAGATATAGCTCAGTTGGTAGAGTGTTTGCCTTGTAGGCCCAAGGCCCTGGGTTCAATCCCCAGCACCACAGGAAAAAAAAAAAAAAAAGATTGGGGATAAAGTGTCCCTGCCTTAATCCCTAACACATGCACACACAAGAAAAGAAATTATGTTAAAAGACTTGGATTTTTCATTCCTTATCTTTATAATAAGATGTTGTTTTTAAAAATAAGATGTTGTTTTTTAAAATTTTTTTAGAGTTGTACATGGACAGAATGCCTTATTTCATTTGTTTATTTTTATGTGATAGTAAGGATTGAACCCAGTGCCTCACATGTGCTAGGCAAACTCTGCTGCTGAGCTACAGCCCCAGTTCTAAAATAGATGTTTTTTAAATATGTATTGATTATACACATTCCATCAAAAAATACAACACCAAAAAAAACCCAACAAATTATATAATTATTAATAAAAATGAACCAGGAAAGACATGAATAAATTAAGTAATTAAGAAAACTGAATATAGAAGAATGACCCTTAATATAAAGTTATAAATAAGATGTAGAATGAGAAAACATTTAACCAATTTCTTGAAATGCTATTATTAAGAAAAGTTCATGAAATAAAATATGAAGACAATTATACTTCTAGGGTTCATGGTTCTAATTTATACATTATCCCCTTTTATCTGTGGTTTTGCTTTCCAAGATCAGAAAACACATTATAGCACAATAAGATACTTTGAGAGAAAGACCACACTCACTTTTATTAGAGTATCTTGTTATAATTGTTCTATTATATTATTAGTTATTGTTAATTTCTTACTATGCCTATTTATAAATTAAATTTTATCATAGGCATGTAGGTATAGAATAAACATGGTATATATATATATATACCATTCAGTAGTTTCAGGCACCCATGGGGGGTCTTGAAGTATATATACCATGGGTAATGGGGACAACTGTGTTCCACTTTCATCACTTTATATTGTGTTTTGGATATAATACAGTATTATAGATCATATTTAAATGGCAGTGCTAATACTTTCAGCAGCACAGTTAATATGTAATCAATTCTCACTTTTCCTGAAAGAGTATGATTTAATTGATTGTACTATATCCTTACCACATTCTGGTATTCAGGGAAAGACATTACATGCATGATGGGAGAAAACATTTAATTTAAAAATTATACAAGAATGTTCTTAGAAAAGATAAGACTTTTTAGTGTGTGAAGACCACATAAATGATCTTATTTATGTGATTACAAATGCAAAGTAGAACTGGGTACCATGGCACACACCCATAATCCCAGGTGCTCAAGAGGCTGAGGCAGGAGGATTGCAAGTTCAAGGCTATCCTAGGGGCAATTTAGCAAGACCATGTCTCAAATTAAAAATTTTAAAAAAAGGGCTGAGGTGTTACAGCACCCCTACTTTTGATCTCCAGTACTGAAAAAAGTAATATAGGCAATATAAGATATAAGAAGAGAAATATTGGGCTGGGTACAGTGGCACACACCTGTAATTCCAGCAGCTGGGAAGGCTGAGGCAGGAGGATCTTGAGTTTAAAGCCAGTCTCAGCAAAAGTGAGGTGCTAAGCTCACTAAATAAAATACAAAATTGGGCTGGGGATGTGGCTTGGTGGTCCAGTGCCCCTGATTTCAATCCCCGGTACTGCCCCCCCCACAAAAAAAGAAGAGAATTATTCAATATTTTATAGTATATTCATATGCAAAAGAATACTATCAGCCATTACAATTTGTGTTTAAAGAAAATTTCTTTAAAATTTGTTTAAAGAAAGATAATAATGCTCACAAATCAATATTTTAAAAGCAGTATGTAAAACTATAAAACTGAAGAATTCCATTTTATATAATATACATGTACATACACCAAATACATAGCAAAAGAGAAATTGCTAAGAAATTTAAGTGTTGAATGAAGTGTTAAATGAAGTGTTATCAGTGATTTTCAGTGATTATTTCTTGTGGAATAAAGCAATTTTACTTTTTTTCTTTTTGATATTTTATACATTCCAAATATCTTACAACATTCAAAAATTACTTGTGTAATTTAAGTAGCTCAATTTTAAAAACTTTTTTAAAGGAACAAAATGTAAAGATAGCTGAAATCTCATCTCAGAACCAAGAGATCAGCTTTGTAGCTGTTCATATTCCATCCAATGTCCTAGAATATAATAAACCTTATTAATGTTCTATGTGCTTTAAAAATGCCATGTTACAGATTTAAAACTTGTTATCCATTTTAACAAAAATGTGTTTCCTAAGAATAATAATCATTATTTAAGTCAAGAGAATATACTATTCCATTATCATTGAGTGTAACAGCATTTTGTTTTAAAAAAAATATCTGGTCTACATAAAACCCTAGAAGGGAGACCATATGCCAAAATTGTTTACAGTGATTATCTTTGGTATTGATGAGAGAGAGGAATATGGATAATTACAGAGCTTTTTCATGTTTTTTACCATCACATTTCAGTGATTTATAAGAGCACATCTTCTTTTTGAAATTAGAAAAAAATAAAAACTCAATAAAATGTAAGCCATAATATGAGGTAAGTCATATGGTGTAACTTGAGTTCATGTGAAGTTATATTTTTACTTATACATTCATATGTATATGTCGTATTTTTAACATATGTATTTTTTCCAGAATTTCTTGATGGAAAAGAAATCAAAAATATGGAAAGACAATTCCTAATAAATTGGAAAGCATCCAAAGATGCCAGAAAAATCAGCAAGAAAAGGAGCAGTAAAAATGAGGGTGAAAGCAACTCTTATATAGGTAAGCACACTCTCCCTCAGTAGCTACTCATTAACTTGCCACTTCAAGCACATGGATAGTCTAACAAACAAAAAACTCTCAAGAAATAAGGAGGTTTTTGTTTAGATTTAGTATTTTTTTTATTTTGTTACTTATTTACTGAGTTGTGAATGAAGATAAATGCAATTGCTAGGAAATTTTATCTATTATGAAAATGGTAGCCACTGTGAACAAAACCTGTGGTTGGTTTGTTTTGGTTATGGCCATCAGCCATACAAACATAAGGCCACAAGAGTGGACAAAATGTGTGATTCTATTCCAGCAAAAGTATCTGATACAAGTAGTCAATAATTATATGAAAAAATGCTCAACATCTTTAGCCATCAGGGAAATACAAGTCAAAACTACACTGAAATTCTGTCTTATCCCAGTTAGAATGGCCATTATCAAGAAAATAAAAAAGTAACAAATGCTGGTAAGAAAGCAGGAAGAAAAGCAACTCTGTACACTATTGGTGAGAATATGAATTAGTACAGCCACTACGGAAATCAGTAAGGAGGTGCCTCAAAAAACTAAAAAAGAACTATCCTATGATCCAGCAATATCACTCCTGAGTACATACCTGAAGAAATCAAAGTCAGCATAAAATAGAAATACTTGCAAACCCATGTTTATCAAGGCAGCTTTCACAATAGCCAAGTTGTGAAATCAGCCCAGATGCCTATCAAAAGATGAATGAATAAAGAAAATGTAGTGAACATACACAATGGAGTATTACTCAGCCATAAAGAAGAACAAAATCATGTTATTCACAGGAAAATGGATAAAATTGGAGATCATCATGTTAAGCAAGATAAGCTGAACTCAGACAAGTATTGAATGTTTTCTCTCCTATGTGATATCTGGGGGCAGTGCGGAGACAACATGAAAGTAGAAGGGGAAGAAGATGAAAGGGAGAGAGGGCAGGGAGACAAAAAAGGATAAAAGGAAGGGTGGATATGATCAGTATACACTTTATACATGTATGAAAATGTGACAACCCCTTTTGCAATTAATATGCACTAATTATAAGAAAAATGGGTTTTAAAAGTGTACAAAGCTGGGCATGATGGTGCATTTCTGTAATCCCAGCTAGTCAGGAGACCGAGGCAGGAGGGTTGCAAGTTTCAGGCCAGCCTGGACAACATAGTGAGACTCTGTCTTAAAAAAAAATGAAGAGAACCAAAAAGTATACCTTATCAGTTACGTAAGTGGTAAAACAACAATCAGTCATGCAAATTGTGAAACCTAATTCACTAATATATTTATTTAGCAACAGCACAGACATCAAGGTAGAATATAAAAGAGTATCAAATTTTTTTCATCAGGAAAGAAAAATATATCACAACCAGATCTGGCCTGCACTCTGTAGCCTATCTCCCTTCTTATGCACACTCCTCAAAACCTAAATATTTGGATTATAATATACCTAAGGTTGTGGGTTACCAAGGACACAGAAACCTCAGTGGGCACTGTGACACATGCCTGCCATCCCAGTGACTCCAGGGGTTTATGAGGCAGGAGGAGTCCAAGTTCACAGCCAGTCTGGTCAACTTAGCAAGACCCAGTCTCTTGGGCCTGTAGCTGTGGCTCAGGGGTAGGGCGCTTGCCTAGCATGTGTGAGGCACTGGGTTTGATCCTTACCACCACATAAAAATAAATAAAGGTATTAAAAAAAAAAAAAGAACCAGTCTCAAAATAAAGGGCTGGGGAATGCAGCTCAGTGTTAAAGCTCCCCTGGGTTCAATCCCCAGTACTGAAGGAAAAAAAAAAAGACACTAACCTCCCTTGCTTAACTAGTGCAACTAAATGTAACTAATTGTACTGTATAACAGTTGTCTTTATCATATTCAAGAGCTTCCTAGAATTGACTCCTCACAAATTCTGCAGTCCAAAACATTGCAATGAGCCTATTCCTTCCTTCCCTGATAAGAGTTTGGATGCTAATGTTCTTGTTTCACAGCTGACTATAGCAGGGGATAAGGACAGTGAAGGGGTTAGGCCCAGAGAAAGGAAAAAGCAAACTGGACTAGATAAAGGTTAAAGCAAACTGGAACAGTGTAGTAACTCTTATTCAGATATTATGGATATTGTATCCTAGGAGTGTTGTCACTCTAGGACAAGAAGATTGAGCTAAGGGAGAGCAGGGCTGGAAAGACATGCCACTCTGGTGATCTTGTTATATCATGTCCATTGAATATGAACTGTGCAAAATCATTTAGAAGGGGACTTACTTATTTGACAGTACAAACACGAGTGGTACTATGTTGGCAACGTGAATTTCTCACAGTCTGAATCTTGTGAAACAGGAAGAATTTTTCCTCTATTTATCCCCCCTGCCCCACTGGCTGTGAAGGGCAGGATGAGGTCCCAGGTAAGAATTCCAGTGTTTTAAGTATTTTCAGTATTACATTGAAGATGCCAAAGCACCTTATTAATATTGAAGTAACTACAGAATTCAGTACCAGCTCACACCCAAAATTAAGCCTATGCTAAAAATAATCTAATTTCTTTCATCTGAGTAGATTTCAAATATCTTCCTAATTCAGGGACAATTAGATAAATTAATTTTTAACTTCTCCCAATGAAATTTGACAAAAGAATGATTGTAATGT